>JANHJO010003053.1:0-13629 GCA_032468235.1 Pseudoxyrhopus heterurus
TTTCCCTGTTAAAGACAGCAACATTCATCCTTGATACATGTAAAGTTTAATCCTCATTGTATCGTACAACCAACAGACCATGGTTTGTCTCCACAGTCCTGGGTTGACCAATCACAGGTCTGTTTTGCACAGAATCCCTGACATAACTCAAGCCTGATTGCCAGCAATTAATATGATTTGCTGTCAACATACCCTGTCTCTGTAACCATAACCTATTAGAAAGAGCCAATCTTCAATCTATGTATATTGAAACTACACTCCAAATAGACAGACAAGAAAATCAAACTGCTTGAACATAGAGGTAGTGACTTGTGAATAAATGTGTGCATATGTACGAAAACATCTGTGCAAGTGTTTGCACAAAATTCACCTGTGAAATGCAATTTTTTTTAAAGGAAGCTGCTAACTGCTTTGCTTTTAAAATGGCATTCACTGATAATTATTTTACAAAGTTTTCATAGTTGGGTGTTGTGCAACTGACTGAGACAGAAAAGAAATAAAGGTACGTATATGCTTTGGTTCTGAGTGACTTGAGATTAGAGGTAAATGGGGAGGTGGAGTGTTTCTTTCCAAAAAAACAAACAGGACCAAGCAGTACAAAAAATTTGATGTCGTTTACATTTTTCATTAACCATATTCATAGTTAATGTGATTATTTTCCATTGGGGTATTTCATGAAATCCCTTTCTACATTTAAAATTTGGTAAAAAAGTTTCATGATTTTTGGGACGACATCTAAAACTATGGGGGACTACAATTAACAGCTCTGGCTGGAGCTCCAGCATCTTTTCATCTATTCATTAGGAATCCAATCTCGTTTTATTTCTTTTTAACCAAGAAGATGATTTATAAAGGTTCCTTTGCTTACAGAGACCCCAAAAGTAACATATTTATGTTGAGAGTAGCTTAGATACCATATCTATGTTTGCCAGTCAATTACGGTTTGTTTGATGGAGTCCAACTGTACTGCAATCTTAAGAGCTCTTTGCAGAATTAATAAGACTGATCTGACAAACATTGCTTCATGTGATGGCAACAGTGTGACTTCCTTTTCAATGAAGAATTGGGGTGTTGTTGTTTTTTATAACAGGACATCTTTTATACTTCAAAAGTTTTCTTTTTAAAAATCCCTTAAAATATCCTTTGGGTTTTTACCACCTTCTATCATCAATAAGAGACAATTTCTTTTGAACTAAAAGAGTTAACATAATTAAAAAGAACCTTAACTACTGTACAAGTCACAAATGTAACATTCATGTTTCTGATTTCTTTCTCTTCTTTATGGGCCACGTTAGGCTTGCTTTAAATTTTCATGTGAAAAGTTTCAGAAATTGAATGCCAGCATCATTATAATGTTAGTTCCCTAGGCATTAAGAAAGGCTATTAAAGAATTCAAGTCATATGTCAGAAGCTATTCTGTAGCCTAATAGATCTCCCTGTTAGGACGTATTTCCTCTTTTTCTTTGTTCTAGCATTCAAAATCAATATTCCAATTAAATCAATGGAACACTAGGGAGAAGCAAATTCTAATGCCAAAACTGGAGATGCTTCACAACAGTAAAGTAGTTAAACTGAAACATTTTAAATATATGTATATATGTATGTGTGCGTATACACAGAGAAACATACATATAAATATATACATAGACACACAGCACACTATAACCATTAACATCCTGACGATACAAAAATATAGCACATTTAAAATAAAACCCTGGGCGTGTTTAAGGACAGATTTAACTGCAGAAATCAGGCTGTAGCTGAAACTCCAAAGTCAGTAAGTCTTATTTCCACTTAAAGTTATATGGATGAATTGATTTACAAATAATGGCTTTCCTTTTCATTGTCAGAGCAAATGCTAATGTAAACTAGTATTCTGATCTTTTCAATTTCCATCCGAGAAATGAGCTTAATTATGACTTGCTCCAACAAAATTATGATGATGAAGCAAACACAAAAAATAAAATGATAGAAAAAAATAAGTCAATGAACTTCAGTACCCATTAATCTCATTCAGGCAATTGTTAAAAATAGAACTCCGGCATGGAAACAAACTTACAGTACATTTTTCAAATGTAATTGCTGCTTTGCTTTCGGATTTCAAACATTGAGTAACTATTAACTCTTCACTACCTTCTAATGACCATCTGAATTTTTTTCAGCATTGACATGGTAGCCCTGCTTGTAAATATCATACACAGGAGATGGATATATTCAACATTTTAGGGAGGGAGGAAAAGATTATAATAAAATAAAGAAAAATGTCGAAAGGTAGGAAGGAAATGAATAAGCTTTTGGTTTCATGATGGTAGGAAACTCACCACTAGCCAATGATGAGAATGATTTGTTAGATTTATATCCTGCTATTCCTCCAACTGCTCAAGTCACCTTATAGTGGGGCACCTATTCATTTTATCCCTACAACCATCACCTGTGAGTTAACAATCTGTGTTGAGAAAGAGTGACTGAAAGAGTTTCCATTGCTGAGAGTTGGTTTCAATCTTTTCCTGATCTTATTCCAATATCTGAAACAATATACTAATTGGCTTAGTGAACATTAGAGATATATAAAGGTTATTTGCTTTTCAATGGCCACAGGTTATCTACTGCACCCATATAAAATTTATAAACCTGGTACAGGATCTGTACATAGACATGGAAAAGCAAGATATGGAAGAGAACATGGCCAAAGAGCTGAGTCTAGTGATCACTTTGTTATTCTTTTCCTAATTGTAAGATAAAAACAATTGCATAGGGCTAATATAGTATTTTGTTACGGTCACTGTTCAGATACATTGCATAGTGCTAAACCTGACCTTTATCTTTCAGTCATGGCTTAATACTGCGTCAATTTTGAAAACACATTTACAATATATTGGCAGAATTGCTATTTGTTTAGATAGGAACCTCAGCCTGGCTTCTTGAAATCTCTGCTATTTAACTTCCAACAAATTTTTTTTTGAATGGGTCAATCAATTATACACATATATCAGTGGTGGGATTCAATTTTTTTTACTACCGGTTCTATGGGTGTGGCTTGGTGGGCGTGGTTATGTGATCAGCCAATTAGAGATGGTATTTGCCACGGTCAGCCAATCAGAGGTGGTATTTGCTGGTTCTCCAAATTATTGCTACCGGTTCTCTGGAACCTATCGGAACCTATCGGAACTGGCTGAATAGCACCTCTGATACAGATACAGTGGAACCTTGGTTGACAACCACAATTCGTTCCATAACTTTGGTCGTGAACCGAGTTGGTTGTGAACTGAAACAAATTTTCCCATTGGATTGAATGGAAATACGATTAATCCATTCCAGACCCCTATTTTTGGTGGCAGCAGGGCAGAGGCCCTGTTTGGACTTACCTGGGCTCCAGCAACATTGCGAGGCTCGCCTCCTTCCCACCCAGCGCCTTTGCCCTGCCTGGGATTGGGAAGCGGGGTGCTACTTGCCTCCTTTGTCCTTTCACCTCCTCCTGCGCCTGCTCTACCCGGGATTGCCTGTGTGCTGCCTTCACCCGGCTGCCTCTTGCCCAGTGCCGGGCTGACGAAAATGAAACTGGGGCTGCCTCTCAACAGCGTACCTTCAGACAGTGCTGTAACCATTCGCCAGTCAGCCGGGGCAGGGTCTGCTTCGCATCGCTTCTGGAGCCCCACGGGATAAGTGTCCACCACTGCCGGGTCTGTAGCCCAAGAGAAGGGAGTAAGGAGAGGGCAGGAGCCACCTCCATTTCACTTTGCGCTGCTTTGCCCTGGGAAAGTAGAGAAGAGAGAAATCTCCTCAGCCTCTCACCTGCTCCCGTGGCTTCACTCTGCCCGGGATCACCCGTGCGCTGCCTTTGCCTGACCTGCCTCTCGCCGGCACTGGGCGAGAGGCAGGTTGGGCAAAGGCAGCACACAGACAATCCCAGGCAGAGGGCGCAAATGTCAACAGAAGATATGAATAAAACCATGCATAATATCAAAAATGTGGTGCCAAAGTTTTTCTCCATCTCACAATGTTCAAACATAGAATAATAGACTAACTATGGATAGAGAAAATATTTAGTTACACAACACATAGTTAAATCTGGAGTAGAATTAAACTATGCCATGCCCATACCCGGTTTAGCGGAGGGGGGAAAAGTCCCGATATGTCAGGTGATGCCACTGTGATGATGTGAATTTGACACCCTGTTCTGGAGAATTAGGCAGTAGAAACTGGAAGCTTGTCCTAGTACTGCCTTATAAGAGCAGCTATGCTAATTCAGAACAAAGGCAAGCATCCAATTTCTCCAGTGATCATCCAGCTGCTGATAGGAAGACCTGAAAAGCTGAATGTGATTTAGTCATTAACCAAATGTACTGTTCCAAGTAAGAAAATATATGTGTGTATTGTCCCATCTCAATTATTATGCAGTATACAGATTACTTACCTTCCCTCTTTCTTCACAACTTACCTAAGAATCCCACGTGTTTGTAATGTAATGTAAGAAAATGATACAAATTATGCATTTTGTAGGATGTTATAAAGTGTAATCTCAGTTATAACACTGATGCAACTCACTAAAAAAAACATTTAAATTGACTTCCACTATTACCATCTTAGGATATCTCTGGTTAGGTACCAAATTGCAAACAGTCAGAAAAATGATAAAATAAATAGGGTGACCAATATTTTCCATCTATCATTTAATAAATCTACTAGATGGGCAAAGTAGAATATCTGTCAAATAAATATGAGCTCAGGTAACTATTTTTTTCCAAGATTACTTTTACCTCTGAATCCTCATGCACTTTTTTGGGGGGTGGGGAAGGGAGATGTTTACTGTGACAAGTATAAATTAATTCCACGAAAATATGTATAAAAACTATTATCTCCCAATGACTGATGAATATACATTGTTGGAAAAGTTAGTGACAGTATTGTTTTATGAAACTGAAATCCATTTTTTTTCATATCAGTTATATTATAGGAGTTTGCCTTGATTTGCTTTGTCTGTAAAAATGCCTTTAATTTCTGCATGATAATACCAAGATCAGCATATTATTTCCAAGCATGTACAATAAATTATATTTCTGTTTAATACGATGTTAATAATAACACACACATTTAACATGCAAAAGCAGTCAGGGGATTTATTTTTAGTTAATGAATAAAACAAAGGCTTTTTTACCTTTCGATTTCATAAGTTCATCCAACAGTGCGAAACTGACTCCTAGGTTATGACAAAATGATAAGGGGATTGTGGCATGATAACAATTTGCAAAAATTTCAAGCACCAATAAAATGATCAAATTTAATTGTCATGAGCAATGTATTTAGAATCACTGCAATGGTGCTACAACAAAAATTTGAATGAATAACCAGTGCATTGCATATGAGCTACCTGGCTGGTGTATTACTTACGCTTTCTTCATGTTGAGGACCTGGTATTCTTCAAGGTAAAATGTGAGGAATCTATTTCATATCTTTTCACAGTTTGGAATCTGGAGAGGCTGCCCTTTTTCTAGTAGAATCATTGCATTTTGTGTTTATGAATCCTTGTCCTTTTTCAAAAGGCAACTGGACTTTGTTTTTCCTTGAAGACATTTCATTTCTCATCCAAGAAGTTTCTTCAGATCAGTCCAGTAGCCTTTTGAAAAAGCACCTTTGGCACAATCATGACTTGGATGACTGAGGATCTCCACAGACATTTAGGAGTCCTTGTGTACACACTCCATATGTAGCCAGGGTGGGAATGTCATTGGAACAAGGCTGTGATTATATCACCATATTGTGAGTGACACTTGCAGTGGTTATCACTGTTCTTCCTGGATGGCTGTTCTTTAAATTTGGATATTGCTTTGGGTGTACAGAGAGTATCATGTAGCAAAACATCAATTTACATTCCAATTTAGCTGAAGATATCTTTGCAATACAATAGAATTGCCCTGTTTAATGATCAGTATCTTAGGGAACTTTCTCTTTGGAGAAATACTGCACTGTTCTAAACTTCTGAAAATATATGACTTAGGGGGGAATATGTTTATAATAATTATAAATGTAATAGAAAGAGTGGGTAGTGAGAGGCTTTTTTCCCACTAGCATTTTCGGTTAACCAGTTCAAATGATTGCCAGTATATTAAGGACAGATCAAGTAAAGTGTGATTTCGCAGAACACTTTATTAATGAGATTTGCTTACCTAGAAGTTTGGGGTGGTTGGGTTACTTCAATAATTTTAAAAATTAGACACCTTTGTGGAAGAGAGATGAGTCATTGACTATTAGGCATAACAGGTAAATAAACATCCCAAGTTTAAAGGAATGAAGGATATTAAAAACATGCAACAGGGAAAGATTGTGGCTTTCCTATTGCCCTCATAATTTTCATCGAGCCCATATTGATTGTGGTGGGAGCTAAGCTGCTGGTTTGTATCAATGCCAGAAGCACAGGGCAATTGTAGACCCTGCAACTAATAGCCTCCTAGGCTCCCTCCCTTAGATCCCTGCAGGTACATCTTCAGTTGTGAAGCACATATTTAATATATATTTTCTTTGGCTTGCAATTCTGTGACTTCCTCTACATGCCAGAAATACTGACACAGGAAGAGAAGTGGGATGTGAGAGACATCATATCAGTCTATTTGTCATCTCCACTAATGTTCTATGCATGACCAATTTTTCATTTTAACCCACCTGAAATTCTAGGCCTTATTAAAATGAGATTGCTTCTGCTAGTTTGATGCTGAATACATTTACTTGGAATCAGCATTTTACCAACAAAATAATGTTGTTTGGAATTAAATGTGAGTATGCGTGTTAAAAATGATAAATGTATATTTTTTTTAAAAAAAAATGTCATAACTTTATACATAATTACTAGCAGTCTGCTCCTGGCTATAAATACATTCCCAATGATATACAGTGGATGAATAGATTACAGGCACAATGATTATTGGGACCAGCAATTGTATTGCTAAGCAATTCAGTTGTAAAATGTTATGTCACATGACTGCATAGACTTACAAGGCCAGTTGCAGAACTTCTGGTTGCCATTATTAAGCAAATACCAACATGGTTGTTAGTGTGACATTACATGTTCACCATTTGCAACTTCCTGCCAACTTTCCCATTGACTTATTGGACGCCAGCAGTGAAGATTGCAAACAACAACTATGTAATTGCCGAATACTGCACCTGCTGTAATTCCAATCACAAGGAACAATCATAAATTACTTCAGGGCCATCCTAATTTCAAATGGTCACTGAATAGTCATTAAATGAGATGTATTTGTATGAACAACATCTTCATGTGATACCACCATGTTGTAGTGGCAGGGTGTATTGAGAGAGTCACCTATGTGAAGAAGAATTTAATTGAAAGCCCAAACTAATTAATAATTAGTAACATTCTATAACTATAGCCCATCTTAGTAAAAGTAATTTTAGTCCTCCATAAATTTTATTTATTGGTCTGGTCTACTTTGTGTGGCTGACATCAATCTTGCAAATCTGATTATGCTTTATTCATGTGAATTAGGACAATATCTGTCTGAGACGTTTTCACATACTTTTTTCATGATTTGCGCTTAAGCCATATTTTCTTCATCACTGCTTTTGTCAGATGTCCTCTCCACAAGATTATCCTTATACTGTTATGCCACCGTGTAATTCAGAAGCCCAATGGGTCCCTTAACCCCAAACTATTTAAAGGTGAAAATATTCTTCCCCACATATGAGGTATCTTAGGAATGCTTTGATGTCTCCCACGTGAAAGATACATTCAGGAGAACATCTATGCAGCTCACAATTGTTCAGGATTGTAATTTGGGCCATGTTTACAAGCAGCTTTCGTATGACAGTATGTTTAAGAAAGTACTATCCACCTGTGACAGACCATTCATTCTAACTTCATGAACTGGGAAAATGGCAAATTCCCCTTTTTAAAAAATGAGTAACGATTATTCAGCCTATCAACTTGATTTTTATGAATGCACATATTCATACAACTTTGAATCCAAAGGAATCTTCAGAACCAATAGACAGCTTATGTTTCAAATTAGCTATTTGACTTTTAAAATATTACTTTCTGTTTTGATAGTATGGAATTGTTTTATAATAAAGAGACATAGCCAACAAACCAACTGACTTACACTATTAAAAGGATTCCTTCCTTCCTTTCTTCCTCCCTTCCTTCCTGCTTTCCTTTCCAGGATAACAGTATAATGGCACATATACAAACTGTTGCAGTTGTTTACTCAAAGGCAAATTCACAAGTATATTCTTAGCAGGATTACTCTTTCTGCCATGTTCCATAGTTTGTTGGCTTTGGTGTTTTCATTAAAGATTGCACTTCTATTTTACTGGACAGTGTCTTTTTTACATTTCTATTTTTAATAGTCAGCTTGCTCTGAGATATAACTTTATAAAAATTCTCTGTCAGTGTTCTCAAAATAATGGGCAAGATTTATGTGCAAGTGATGCCTGACTTCAATAATATCCATTTGGAATGTTAGATAGTGCCTGTGGCTTTCCCAGTTATTTTATAAGACGATCTGTAAAAAGAATAGTATCATCAGCTAAATCACAAAAACCCAAATAACAGAGAATTCAAGGTACATTATGTATCTATACTTATATGATTAACCCTATGATAAAGTTTTTCTAAGATTATTGCAATTAAGAATCATGTGTAATGCTGTTCAGGCTCAGAATTCAGATAAAACAAAAAGGGTTTTCTTCCCAAACTTGAGAATTAGTTTTGTTCTATGCTAAACCTGATCACATGATGCCACTGAGGGGCCAATAAAGTCCAATCTCTTCTTAGCTATCCATATAACAACACATTATTATTTCTGTATTCAGTGATCTATCATTCACCTTTGTTACTTTTACATACATCTCATCATGGCCCTTCTATCACTCTGCCTTCAAAGTCATTAAATTATAAGAAGATTCTCAATAGATTAAATCAAAGATTATTTGGTCCAGCATTTTGTTTCACACTGTTACTGATTCAATACAAGAAAGCTCATAAGAAAAAGGAGGGAAAAAATTATGTTTTTCTGGAACAATAGTATTCACTATCTATCCAAACTGCTTTTTATCTAGCACTTATTATTTGATGCTCCTCTAGTAGCAACAGGGACTTCTCTAATTCATTTTATGCACAACAGATCCAGTAATATTTTTAATCAACTCATATTTAGATTTCTCCTCTGTCTATTTCATTCTTTTGGTATCATCCATTTTAAGGAATTTACCTTCCTGAATGCACTCAAAAATAGGTATATTACTTTGTTCCGAAGCTGATTGTGCATCAGTTCCACAGACTTCCATGGAGAACATGAAAAACTCTCAGGAGATAGTGAAATCTCTTCTGTTTGCTCTTAAGTAATTATAAATTCATTCTTTGATATATTTTTCAGTCCTGCCTATAAAATATCTCCATGGTACAAGTCCTTAGGGCAGCACGGTGGCTCAGTGGAAAGCCGGCAGCTCAAGTACAAGACCCAAGCGCCATGTGATGGAATGAGCTCCCATCCTTGCCCCAGCTCCTGCCAACCTAGCAGTTCGAAAGCATGAAAATGTGAGTAGATAAATAGGTACCACTTTGGTGGGAAGGTAACAGCACTCTGTAATGTTATGCTGGCCACATGACCACAGAAATGTCTTTGGATAACACTGGTTCAATGGCCTTGAAACGGAGATGAGCATCACACACACACCCCTATAGTCGACAATGGTTGGAAAAGTAAATCTGCAGGGATTCCATATCTTTTACTTTTACAGGTCCTTTTGTAGTTTCACTTGGCTTGGACAAAATGCTTTGTGAATTCACTACTTAGATTCATAAAATGTACCTTTGTTAAAAAAAATACCCATTACATTTTTACTAGAAGATTAATATAATTATGAGTATCAAGGGCCAAGGTATGAAAACATGCCAAAACAAGAAGAAAATGAGACAATGTAGCTCACTTTAAGAGAACCCTATGAAGTTACATCTCTATACTGTGTTGAATTTGATAAGATTGCTGTAGTCTAGTGATTATACCCATCAAAACTCTCAAAAGGGGTATTTTAATATTGTAATAGGATTTTTCTAGACTGATAGTGTTAGTTATAGATATAGTCAAATAATTATATAAGCTTTAATAGGAAATCTTAATATTATACCTGGCCAGCAGTCAAGGCTTAATGCTGTACTATACTATTGTTATACTGCACTGTTACCAAATTAAAGCATCCTTCTTCCTGTTAAGTTGCAATTTTTACCAATATCTGCCTCTCTGAATATTGAGAGGTTTTGAAGGGATGCCTGAGAACATTGGGATCAAAAATATTCTGGAAGAGGCGTGCTTATCTATTTATTTATCGTCTCAGCTTGTATTCAATTTTCAGTATTGTCTTCCTCTGCTCGGTGTAATGACCTCTTCTGTGCCAGAGAAGTCAAATAAAAAGGTAGCAATAAAAGCAGTGTATAAATGAATGGTGCTTGTGCCTTGCATTTTGGTCCCCTTTCTTTGGCATTTCAAGATTTATTTTCACACAGCTTTTATTTTCAGCTCATGTATTATTTTATACTTGTTTCGGTGCAAAGGTTAGGTGTCTTTTTCTTTGTTTTATTTTAGGTGCATAGATAATTGTTGCCTGTTAGGGAAAAGTTCAGGAGTTCAGGTCTCAGAAGCCACTGCTCATTCATGACACTGCATTTTCTATTGCAATTCAAAGGGAAGGTTTCTCCATTGCCCATTTCAGGGAACAACTATTTGTACCTGATACCTATCCAGAGCTGTACGTTAAATTATTTCCCCCTTTTTTTTAAATCCACCTCTTATAATACTGGTTGATTCCAATAAAATGTCAACAGAAGACATGAATAAAACCATGCATAGTATCAAAAATGTGGTGCCAAAGTTTTTCTTCATCTCACAATGTTCAAACATAGAATAATAAACTAACTATGGATAGAGAAAATATTTAGTTACATAGTAATATATAGTAATATATAGTTAAATCTGGAGTAGAATTAAACTATTCACTGTCAGCAAATATCGCACTGGTCTCGTTTTAAATAATCTTAGCTATACTAATTGCAGCAGTCACTTGATGTGTAATCAGTTACAAAGAGGTGGGCTACTTTCAGAACAGAGGGTAGCATGCTTTAAATAGAACTCTTGATTGTGTATTTTCAGATGCATGTATTTGGCCCCAAAAATAAAAAGGCCACGGCTAAATCTGAGACCAGAGATTGTTGAATTTTTAAGACAAAGTGAATTCTTGGCAGTGGAAGCCATGATATTCCTAAAAATGAACTTAGCTCCATTTTTTCAAATATAAAGTGTCCAAACTGGTACTTCATCCTGTGGGGGAAAAATATATGTCTACACAACCTCTTGGCGATACTGTACTATTCCAGGGCTGGGCAACCATTTTGTGTCTAGGTCCCTGGAAGCAAGTCTAACTTGTTGGATGAAGTTATGTAATTAGATGATATAAATGCAATAAACTTCTTGGATAATCAAATACATTGATTTTACTTGCTTTTTTGGAGGCAAAGGAAGGAATCACAGCATGAATTTCCACTTGTGCTATGATTTATAGGATAACAAAAAGGCTCTAGGAACTTCATGGAATTATGCACTATTCATCCCTACATTAGGAGAAAGTGCAGGTCATCCAACTCAATGATTCTCCTCCATGCAACCTCAGTTCCAACCCTTCATTTCAGTTTGCAAAGGAATGACTATGACAGGGCTGCTCAGCAAAGATTGGCTGCCCTATTGCCAATTGAAAACATCTATTTCCATTTATACAAAACTACACTGTATACAATCCAAGTAAATCTAAATCAAAAGTTAGGAACCTTGGAGACGTGGGGTGAGAATAAATATTTCTGACAAAAAAAAGAAGGGCCAGAGTGGGATGGAAATATCCTAAGGAAGAGAAAAACTCAATTTTATGTATCAATGGGGCTGGGATTTTCAGTTGTTTTCAATGGATTTTGTGTTGAGTGTTGAAACTGTGTTTTTTTTTTTAAACTATGTTGGGACTATTTTAGGTTATATTGCATTTTTCGTGTTTCATGCCTTGGCATGACAAAAAACTGCACAGTCAATTTTCAAAAGGAATTACAACAAAGATCCAATAGACCACATGCAGTTTTGGGGATGAAGTTTGTTGATTCTCAATCCCAGAATCTATTTTCCAATTTGCTGAAAGTTTTATTCCCAAGAAGCTACATGTTTTCAATCATTTTCTTAACAATCAGCAACACATAAACCAAGAAAGATAAAAACTTCCTTTTCTGGAAATCCACAAGCTAAAAACTCTTTTCTTACCCCCAAAATAATTAGACTCAACTTCGTAAGACAAATTTTACAAAAAAATAATAATAATAATTACATTTTTTCAAAACTGTATCTTGCAGGAAAAAAAGTACAAGATCTATACATCTAAAATTTGGAAGAAATAGCAGAATGAAAATGGCCCCTCAAAAAGGGGATCCAACAATTGTGGCAGAATGAAGGATTGATGAGTAGGCCAGCTTTTTGATAATTCCCCTCTGGATGAGGAAAGACTTGAGATCATCTACAATTGCAGGCTTACTCTGCCCACTGCCATGTTTGATCGTAACTGGCTCAAAATTTGACTCAGCCTTCCATCCTTCTGAGGTCAGTAAAATGAGGAGCCAGATTGTTGGGAGCAATATGCTGACTCTGTAAACCGCTTAGAGAGGACTGTAAAGCACTGTGAAGCAGTATATAAGTCTAAGTTGCTATTAGTAATGAGAGGGCATCACTTCTTCTCAGGCAGCAAAATATGCGGTGTCAGCCATTCTGATTGACAGGAAAAGAGAGAAATGAGACAAAGAGAGAAGCAGAAAAGAGGGGACCTTGCTCATTTTTGACTCTGGTCACACCCACTTCTGCTATGTAATCAGAATTCAAGTCAATGGCTATCTGATTGCCAGGACTATTTTGGCACTCAATAATTTGCTTTTTTAATCCTGATTCCAGCCAATTTTAAACACCATTGCCTGAAATTTACAATGAGTATGGCTGGTAAATTTACAACTTAAATGGAAAAATTTGCCGCTAATAAATGGAATCCATTTCCACAATCTTTTCCCCTTTAACCTTTTCCCCACAGAGTTAAAAGCAAGTTATTAGAAGGAATTTAGGACTTAGTATTGAAATAGTAAAATAAGAAATTTCAAATAACAGAACTAAGGTTTTTCCCCATGTTTTTTTTTAAGTTATAAATTATTAGAACTGTAAAGAAAAACTGTGGTATTTGCATATCAGACCATCTGTAGAGAAGCTATAAAAACAAAACAAAAAATCTTTACCATTTGGTTCTTGAATCTGCCAGAAAACATTTTCTGAAAATATTGTTTAAAATATTAAAGCTAGTTCTGTTCATTTAAGGTAGACTTGCATACCTATGATATAAATTTATGTTAGTTTATTTCCTACATCACAGCCACTTTGGTTTATATTATATTACATTACCAAAGCAAGAAAAAAAAGTCCTACAGCCCAGATCTGTAATAATATCATGATGTGCACTTTTAAACCGTATCTATCTCAAGAGCCTTGAGTGGTGCAGCGGGCTAAATGCTGTACTTTGTAATTAAGTATTCAGCTCCCAGCTGCCTGCAAT
>JANHJO010003053.1:102496-116948 GCA_032468235.1 Pseudoxyrhopus heterurus
GAAGGTACCTTGGAGGTCTTCTAGTCCATCTGCCTGCTCAAGCACAAGACCCTATACCATTTCAGTCCACTCTGTTTTTGAAAGCTCCAGTGATGGAGCACCCACAACTTCTGAAGGCAAGTTGTTCCAATGGTTAATTGCTCTCATCCTTAGGAAATTTCTCCTTAGTTCTAGGTTGCTTCTCTTCTTGGTTAGCTTCCATCCTTTGTTTCTTGTCTTGCCTTTTGGTGCTTTAGAAAATAGTTTGACCCCCTCATCTTTGTAGGAACCCCTCAAATATTGGAACACTGCTATCATGTCTCCTCTAGTCCTTTTCATTAAATGAGACTTGCCCAATTCCTGTAACCATTCGTCATATATTTTAGCCTCTAGCCCCCTAATCTTTTTTGTTGCTCTTCTCTGCACTCTTTCCAGAATCTCAATGTCTTTTTATATTCTGGTGACCAGAACTGGATGCAGTATTCCAAGTGTGGTCTTACTAAGGCTTTTAAAGTGGTACTGGGCTTCCGGTTTGACTTCCAGCATAGCTGGATGCAGGGACTGCGACCTCCGCGACCCCAGTCCTGGCTTGCCAGTCGGAGAGCTCCGAATGGAGCCATAGCCACCTTGGAGGAGCAGTGAAGCAGAGGGGAACCCCCTGGCAGGTTGAGAAGAGCCGCATCTCTCCTCCTGGACCAGGAAAATTCCCTAAGCCGAAGGCGGTGCCAAGCAACGGTCAATATGGCCATCCTGAAGTTGGAGTCAGCCAGAATACAATATCGTGCAGGAGGAAGTGAGGAATGAACAGAGGGTGTCGCTGGGTGAGACGATTCCTTTTCATTGCAAATATTAAGCCCAAGAAATTTAAAACTTAAAAGAAGTGACTCTGACATTTGGAAAAGCGGCAAAATTAGAGTAATATTTAGAAAATAATTCAAGAGTGCTATCTACTGATAGAGAGAGAAACAGCTCCCAAGTCTTAAGTGAAAATATTGAGAATTAAAAGCTTACAATTTTGGATATTTTAAACTGGACTAAAGTAGGACTATTTACTTTACCTTTATAGCCACTATGATTGGAATAGAAGAAATAGTGGTGGAAATGGTGGAAGAGGGAGGACTGTGTGATGCGATCTCTCCAGGCTTTCAGAGAACGATGGACAAAATTGACATGATTTTTGAGACAATGAGAAAAAATATCCTAGATATACTGTAGACCAAGGCACCTTTGAGATGAAGGAATTAACTTCAGAAACAGTACAGAAAAACCAGCAAACAAAGCAGCAGAACGAAGAGAGGGGAGCAGAAAAAAATTGAGCAAAAAGGACAAAGAGACCAGATGGAGCAGCGGGATTGGCTATATCAATAGATTAAAAAACAAGGATTGGTGCAGAAGGCGGAACTAACAAACCAGCTGACACAGGAAGAGACACTAGATAAAATAAAACAGAGAAACCAACAACTGGAGAACAAGGAATACTTTTGAAAAGAAGACTCAGACATGTGCAGACAACTCAGAGATGTGGCAACAAGAGGCACTAACAGGAAAAACACTGAGATTGAAGAAAGAAGACTCAGATGAAGGTGGACATGAAGAAAAGGAACCTGTGGGACAAACCAGAAGACTGATAAGGATTTTATCTTTAACAAGAAGAAGAGATTAGGGTTAAAGCAGCCATTTAAGTGCTTGATTAGCCTGATTGTAAACTAAGGCAGAATTAAAGTTTTAGGGGGAATATTAGAGAACTAATGTTTATAGAATGAAAGAAAATAATAGAAAGAAAGATTGGAAGTTATAGATGTTAGGCAAGTGCATTATAAAGATGATAGAGATTATTAGCATTGTTAGAATTGTTAGTAGTAAAGAGATAGATATGAATGATACTTAGAATTAACTATGTTTATATGTAAAAGTGAATATATGGAGGGAACATAAGAGATAGAGATGTAAATAGAGATAAGGTGAACAGTGGGGCAATTTTTGTTTACAGAGGTTGAAATAATATAAAGAGGTTATTTAAATGTGACAGTAAAATATCGAAATGGGAATTATACTTAATTGCTAAAAACAATAAAGACTAATAATATTGTTAATAAATATGAAGGATTGAATGAAAAGATAAAATGAGAATTATATTTAGATAAAAATGATGAAGATTAATAACATTGTTAGCATAAACACAAAGGATTGAATGATATTTAGAATTAATTTGATATAGATAAGTGAGGTTAGTCACTTATTAGTCTATTGAAGCCCAATTATTTTTTTCCCTTTTTTCTTTTTTGTTTTTTAATGCTTAAAAAGTTAAGTTAAATTGATAAAGGTGATAGAGATGATTAATACTATTAATATGAATTGGATTATTATAAATGATATTAATTAATTTGGTTTATAGAGAAATAAGAATGTTTAAGAAAAATGAAAAGTTGCCTGCATATGTTTAGATAAGACTATGAGGACAATTTAAATGGGAGTAATGTGATAGAAATTAATGATATTGTTATGATGGATTGGATTAATACGAATGATACCCAAAAACAACTCTGTTCACACACAAGATGTATATGTAAAGAAAAAATAATAAAAATGTGTTTAAAAAAAAAGAATATATTTTTGTAATCTATTCCAGCATTTGCTTAAGCATCTGATAGCATTCTTTCAGTTGAGAATTCTGTCAGAACATCCACACAGTATGAAAGATATGAAAAGAAAAGTGTTTTCTTTTTTTCTGTAAGGTGTACTACAGGTCAATTGAAAATAACTATGCGAAGAAAGTAATCCTTCAGCATTTCTAATACAGGTAATCCTTGTTTAGCTACTGCAATTGGGACAGGAATCTCTGTTGTTAATCAAAGCAGGAGCTAAGAGAAACTGTGCCTGTGCTTGTGGTCTTACTATAGCTTTCCTTTGTTTTACAGACTTGCAAAAATCATAGACGTGAGGATTGATTGTAAAGTTACTTTTTCATCACATTGTAATTGCAGTCACTAAACAAGGTAGTTGTTAAATGAGGATTACTTGTAGTGAATAGAACTGGCCTCTCTCAAATCCTCCATTTTTCCCATACTTGACAAAAAGGATAACAGCCAAAATGATAAGTTGTTGTATACTTACAAGGTTCAGAGGAAACAGTGAAAAATTCCTTTAAATGTTCATCATCGCTTGACTTTCACTCGCAAAAAAATCAAATAACTTATTATTCACTTAATAAGAAATCACAACCTCTATTTTTAAAAAATCCTTCTAATAATTATTGAAGAGCATGAGCACTGCTCTTTGAAAAGCACGTGGGGTACACAAATTATGCTCAACCAAGATTATGGCAAATGGTACTTACAAACAAAAATGGTGGAGGACTCTCCAGTTCATCACGTGGGAGCAGGCACGTGTGGCCAGATCATAGAATGAAACTGGGGACTTCCAGGCACTTAAAGTATTTCATTTACAAACTATTTTGGAATCCAAACAATGAAAATGGTGATTCAAACAATGGTGAAGTAGCTTAGTTGAGCCTGATCAACAACTATCTGAAACGCAGCACAAGCATTCTGGAGCCTTTTCAGTTATAGTTTTTACCCAATTAAACCTCTGATTTCTTGCTTCTTATATGGTCCAAGGGAATTTATTTTTATTTTTTTAGCAATCTTTTCTGAATTACTCTTTTTTTAAAAAGTTTTTACATTATGATTTTTTTACATCTCTACAAATCCAAACAAATGTATAACATAAACAAGTAAGTTTTCCCCTCAACAATATTGATCTGACCTATTTTAAAACATTTGGCTTACTATCAAAGAACATTCAATGCGCTTGTAAATCAGAGATGGCACTTTAATTTCCTGCAAAAAGCAATCTGACCCCACTCTGCTGGAGAAATTCCTGTTGTGTTTAAATTCCAGGAGAAATTTGTCACTAAGAAATTTAGCATCTTCCACATATACACAGGACTGTACAGAGATATGAATGGATTTCATAATCAAAAATCTGGAATGAAAAAAATCAATTTAAGAAAATTCTTAAGGTCTTTGGGGAGAGGGAGTCAGCATCTTTCCAATGCAAATAAGGTTTTGGGAAGAGGAGTTGCATGCTTCCTTTCTTTGGAAAAGGCATCACTTTGCACTCTAAATGCATCAGATGCCTTTGCACATTTGTCCCTCACTTTTCCCCCTTCTAACAATATTACAAATCACTAAGGAATGGGTCATAAGTTCGAATCTTCAACCATAATTCTGATAATCATGAAAGTGCTTTAAAAATGGGTTACTCCTGCTTGACACTTATTTAATCCATATTGTTAGGACTTTGCGGGGATGGATGGAAGGGAGCTAATCAAACCAAGTCAGAGCTACCTTCCCTGGTGGCGAAGTGCAGTATTGTAAGCAAACTCTGCCCACAGCCTAGAGCTCAATCCTGACTGGATCAAGGTGGACTGAGTCTTCCATCCTTCTGAGATCAGTAAAATGAGGACCCAGATCGTTGGAGGCAATATTCTGACAATATGTAAACCACCCAGAGAGTGCTATAAAGCACTATGGGGTGGTATGTAAATCTAAGTACTATTGCTATTGCTTCCTATCTCTAATAATTATATAAAGTATATGTATTATTAAGAGGGAAACATGACCCAATCATGAGAATGCCACATTCTTGCAATAGGAAGCTTCTCAACCAAATAACACTTTGAAGAAAGGAAGAAATAAACATATGGAAAAACCATATACATGCTTTCAGTTTCAGTAATTAAAGCACAGATGATCATTTAAAAAAAGCAATCTCAGCCATACTTTTTAAATATGTTGTTTCCAGATTGACTGTAAATGCCATGTAATTAAATGTTTACCTTTATTCATATTCACAATAGTAATACTTGGAGATATATTATTATTTTAGCATCTGACCTTGTAATAAACCAGGTAAACTATAAAGGGTATAATCAAGCATTATGACAATAGTGATAAAAAATACAGTCCAATTTTACAAAGCAAAATAAAACATTTTATAAACACAAATATATGATTTTTAATAAAAAATTATAGAATCAATAAATCCTAACCCTTAATCCTGTGATTCTCATTTGCTTTTGAAATGTAGAAAACCATATTCCCATGAGTTCTTTGTCAGCATTTCTTTTTCTCATTGCAGAGATTTCCTGCCATGCCTTCCAATTTCCCAAATTTATCCCAATTTGTGTTTCACTCAGCCATCTTAGTGTCAGCGTTCCAAGTAACAAACTCCAACGCAACAAACTCCAAGACAAACATTTTCTCAATGTTCCATTTTATTAGCATTGTCATATTGGCAGATCTGGGAAAACCCGAATCTGAGAGTTCCGGATTTTCCCTTAGTAATTGAAAAACCAAAACCCATCCCCATCAATCCATCACATTGTCCAATCATCAGTTGTCCCAACTGGAGACCTTCCTTCAACCACTCCTTTCCCAGGTTCAGGATTGCTCGGCCTTGACTCAGAAGAAGACTGTTATTATGTCTAAACTTCCACCTCTCTCTAGAATCCCCCTCCCAATTTCCCAGGCATTAAAATGTGGCAGCGTGGAAGCTTCTAAGTAAAATATGGCTTCCAAAGCTAACACTTAGTACTGTACTAGTATGGTTTTTTCCCTTGGGACTTCTGTATAGCATAACCTCACAGGATGCACACTGTTGTGTAGTTCCGTGCCATGGTGAACAGAAAGCTGTAAGGCTTCTTAGTATATTTTCTTAATGGTTTTAAAAATAATCTTCCCTTAGTTACTTAAGTTAACATAGCAACTTATCAGGGGAATAGACAAATGCACCCAAATATTTGTAATCAAATGCAAGAACTGTAGGTAAAGTAACGTGAATTCCAGAAACGCAACTTTGGTGCAGGAAAGCACATAGGATGTTTGTTAATTTACAAAGCACTGGAAGTTCAGAAGTTGACCAGCTTACAACAAATTGTTGTTTGTTGGCTGAAATCTGCACCAACTATGGCTAGTCATACTGACGAGTGACTGTATGCAAACTTCAGATCTGCAGTATATAGAAAGTATTTGAGAACTGCAGATAATAAGGTAGCTATGGAGAAATTTAAGTCTTTTTGTAGGTAAATAGCAAATGAAAAAACTGTTGGTATGGTAGACAACATTGCCTTCATATATCATTTTTGTGTTTCCAAGAAACACCGGATTAGCCACCACAGAAATATCTTCCTCTGTAGCACATAAGAAGTCTCTTGGAGAATATCAAGTTGTATTAGTATGGATTCCAAACCTAAAGTATTTATTTTATAAATCTATAATTTAAACTTTATGAAAACAGTTCTGTAGAAAAGAATACTTATCAGCTGTTTGCTGAAGATCTTTATAACTAATCTTACTGGTTGCTTGTGTACATTGATAAAACGGAAAGCACTGCCGTTTTTTTCTTTCACTAAGGCAGCAGAAATTGAATGATACACAAGGGTATTTTCCTCAAGAGGCTATGTTAAAAGCCAGGGTTATTACTATAGTCAATGGACTTGGTGTCAAATTCATTTTCTCATTTACCATCATTTATTTCCTGATTCACAATGATCTATCTATCCATCCATGTATTTATTTATTTATTAGATTTCTAACTCACTATAACTTTTCAAAAATTGTTAGTGATTAGCTAATTTAGAGTTAAAGTCTATCCAAACAAGGATGGTTTGTGATTGTACAAAGCAGAAATAACGGAGGAGTTTGGATGCATGTATTAGTTTGTTTATAAAATTTGTACAGCACTTTAATCTAAAAATACTCTAAAAAGTATATCTTTATACACCAGGAGCTACAGAATAAATACTGTAATTGGGAGTGACGGAGACTCAAGGAATATGAAAAGAAAAGAAATGTGTTGGTGTTAGAGAAAGCAAAATTTGCTACACTAATAGAATAAGGCTCATATAATTACAATATGACATCAAAAATTGAGGTTAGTGAAATTATAAAAAAACACATACAAAATGAGCACTTAATTTTATTACAAAACCTGGCAAAGACATTAATCATTTCAATATGTTGTCACATTATTTCTCCCAACAGACAACCAAGAATCTATCTGCATATGTGAAAACCAGATAAAGTGCTACATTCATTATGTTTCTAAAGTTATCCTTAACTCTCTCTAGATGCAGTGATTAACTTTGAAACAAGACAACTTTGAAAGAATGCAATTCACCTTCATGAATTAAGAAGGAGTTTGAAGATCAGGAATATAAAGGAAGTCTGCAAAGAATGCATAAAACCTATTGTATATATTGAAAGCTTACTCAAACTTCTACTTCCCCTTTGCTCACAGCTTATCTTTGATCTTCAGTGGAAACATCAAAACTGAGCTTTTAAAGAGATTTGATGTATTGTTCATTCACCTACCCTTCTCCTGCCTGAGTAGCAACAATTCTCATATCTTACATAAAAGAATGTATTTTCTCTCCAAAAATAATGTTGGTGTCTAAGGCCCCTTCTAAATAGACTGAGGTCATTTATCCCCAGTTCTGTGAAGATAAAAGAGGTAATTGCATGGTAAACCATAACCCAGAATAGGATGGAGGGAAAAAAACAGAACAGTTGCAAGACTCTAATTGAATTCTTTTTTATTTCTTGTCATTTCTTAGTGAAAGCATGAAGCCAATATTTAACATCCTTTGGGCCCTTGCAAAAGTGTTTTGTGAACGCCAGACTCTTGCCTACCCTTTTACCAGGCGTACAAAGTGATTCTGTTGCTTAGTGATCTCATTTCAGTCTTCCTCTCTCCAAAGAGAAGGAGAGTGGCTTGTTTTTGCTTTGGTGAACAATTAATTTCCTCTTCATCTAATAATCCCACTTTCAAAGGTCAGGTGCACACAGTAGGCAAGCAGCTTCCACTGTCTGTACGGTTCAGCGCACAAACATTTCATACTCGCAAAGGTTAGAGTCTTCATAGACAGGATATGCACAATTTTAAGCCCTCCAGTGCTGAAAAAGCCTAGTCCATTAGAGCATCCATGAATTGTAGTTTCCCTTGAGATGCCTTAATTGAAAGAGGGACAGGTATCTACTGACCCTGAATGAACTCAATCAGGTCACAGAGCAGATGTTCCTAAAATCGCACACACACCCTCCCAGTGAACTGAGAGTGCTATAGCACAACCTTTGATCAGAGAAAATGCTCTGCGGTGTAGTGGCATTTATTTACAACCTACAGGAGGGATTGAGAAGCTTCCCCTTACTATATAGAGTGACATTCAAAAATGGGGAAGAGGTGTTGCTATTACTAGATTAGCAGCTCCTCAAACTTATCTCATGCCTCAGTTTACTACTAATACTTAGTTTCTTTGTTTATAAGAGTATAGATCCCATTGCAAGGCAGCTATGTTAGTGAAAGTAAAACAAATACCTCTCAAATAAAATCTCTACCAAAAGACCAAAGTAAAAATAGTGTGAAGCTAGCCTTCTTTGGCAGAGAGCAACACAAGATGAATTAAGAAGACACAAAAAGAGGTCCCTTCATCAAACTTTAGACTGCAGTCAGAGTAAATAGCATATATGCTTAGAAACAATGTAATCTTTGATGTAGAGATGTTAATCCAGCTTCTACGCGGCAACCAGTTGTATTTTCTGAAGATGCTAGCCTTAAGTACAGTAGATGTTGTTACGGATGGGTGACCCAATTGATCGTTCCAGATGCCCCTGAGCAATCAAAATGCCAAAGCCAGATGTTTCCAAAACATGAACTATTACACTATTATACAAAAACAACAAAGAGTCTAACTGCTTGTTCTTTGTTAGGATGGATGCAGACATGCAGGAGGCATGTCTGCACAGGACCAGAACATAGTCTCAAAAGCACATGGTGTGCTGGAGGGGAGAGGTGTTTATACAGGTAGGAGTAGCCCCTCCTCTTCCTGTAAGGTGATGAGGCAGAAATACCTGTGTGCTTCCACCTGCCGACTGTGTGAATGTAATCCCATGGCCAGCACATGCCAGATATTTTATCTGACAGATATAACAAAAGTGCATGTCACACAGAGATGTGAAACTTGAGGAATAGAATTTGAAAGTTAAAATAACAACTAAAATTTGCTCAAGAGAAGGAAGTTATTGGCTACTCTTTGAAAGACACAATCTATTATAGTATCAGTATGTCAGAGCCAAATACAAGTGAGCCTTCACTATTGAGAAATAATACCAGCAAAATCTGGAAGTGTTGAGAATATGCACAGCTTCTGCCTTTGATTTGGCTTCAGTATTATTATAACTAGACAAATATAATCTAGAAGGAAAGCTGTTTGTGTATGTATGTGTTATATTTTCTTCTAATTATTCTAATATTTTTATAAACATTGTAATTTACTTTCTAGCATATTAAAATATATAATAAACAACTATAATTATACATACTGTGATTATTAATGTAGAGAACTTATATCTGCACAGAAACTACCATTAATAAAAATTTAATTAATGCTTGAACTTCACCACAAATGTTTTATCATTGAATTCTAAAAATAAAATTTAGAAATATACAGAACAGAACAAAGATTTTTAAAAGATTTGTCACTCATGTTCTAAGATATTTATTTCTCTAATATAACTTTTTGCTGCATACTATTAAGAAAACAGTTGTTTTAATCCTGAAGCATAAATTTTTTTTCTAAAAATGAAATTAATCCAACAGTGTCTTCCAGCAGAGATGATGAAGGATCTATTTTCAATAGACATACTCTGTTTATCAAATTGATATAATAAAACAACAAATTATGAACATGTTCACAATGGCAAAACTTTCCAATAAAGAAAATCAATGAGTTGACAGTTACTTTATAAATATTAATGAACATACAAGCATGTGTTGTTTCAAATCTGATTTCCTTCCTTGGCACCCATGTAAAAATGTTGCAACATGAACATGAGATTTAAAAGCATCTACTATTTGCAATCCACAAATTCATTTTATGTTTTTCCAACAGGCGAGGCTCCTATTATAAGCTTACACTCCCAGAATCTAGCAAATCTGGAAATACTGCTCCTCTCCCTTAATTTTGCTTTCCCAGAATTAGTCAAGATCCCTTCTGAGATGCTTTTTCCACCCCAGCTCTTTGGATTTCAGATTTCATTTATTAGACCATTGCCTAACTGTGGATTTTCTTCTTGTCTTCCAAAGTTGTTCTCACAGCCCATTAAGTTGGGACTACAAGAATTCCTAATCATTATCAACAATCTACACCAGGGGTGTCAAACTCAGGGCCCGTGGGCCAGATTCAGCCCTCAGGGTGCTTAGATCTGGCCCACGGGGCCGCCCTGGATACAGCAAAGGACCGGCCCGCCATTCCTCTGCCAGCACAAACAGAGCTCAGGACAGCTTTGTATATCCCTCCCAGACTCTGTTTTCAGCTGTGACAGCCTCCTGCAGCCCTCTGCCAGCAAAAACAGAGCTCAGGGGCCACCACAGGTGCTCTCTGACACAAGTGACGTCAAGCTGGCCACGACCACCTTGGCCACGCCCACTCTGGCTCCCTGAGGTCAAACACAACCCTGATGCTGCCCTCAATCAAATCAAGTTTGACACCCCTGATCTACACCATTCTAGGTCAGTGGGTATTTCTTCAGAAAAGTAGACAGAAAAAATTACATGTCAGATGTCCTGCAACCTGCTATAATCCTGAAAATTGCAATGCTTTCAGTTTCCTAGAAACTTATGTATATCTCAAATATTAGTCTCCCCAGTGAAATGTCTCTTCCCCTCAAGTTTCTGAGTGGGACTTTAACTGTACAAATCCCTTGCGCGGAAGTAGAGGCATACCTAAAATGGAGATTTTTATTTTTCTAAAAAGGAAATACAATTCAGTCTTCAGCCCTAGAGCTGCATACCCTGAGGTTGGGGTGCAATTTTATGATGCTCAACTCTATGCAATATGTGCTACAGAGGATGATTTGGTTGCATTAGTAATGACAAAAGTATGTGCAGATTTCATAGATGTATTGACCCATATATGAATTGTAAAACCTCTCAGGAGAGAAGCTTGATTAGCAGGATAGGAAAAGCAATATGGACGCAAATGGAGCACAGAAGTCTCCTTTAAAACCAAAACTTCTTGACAGTAAACATTACAGGTGCCAAAACTAATTATCTATACAATAAATATTATTAAATGCATTTGAAAAAAACTGGGGCATATTTCTTGGTTAATGAGCTAAATGTGTCATGTCACCAAATGCATTTTTAAACTCCAATTCAAAAAAAGCTGTATCCACAGACATAGTTTTCTTTGAAATTGTGCAATCTTTATTCATAAGGTCTGATAGGAGGTTTGCTCACATAAATAGGCTTGTCTACACAATCTATTCTCAACTTGCCTCTCTCCTCCTCTCTATGTGGTGTGTCAAAAGTGAAGATTTACTGCTTTAATTTAGTATTGTTTCATGTTTTGTCCAAGCTGGTTTAAAATCTTTGTTTATTCTGATCTTCATAATCAATTTCGATTTAAAGGAGTTATGGGAAATTAA
This sequence comes from Pseudoxyrhopus heterurus, assembly GCA_032468235.1. NCBI lineage: Eukaryota > Metazoa > Chordata > Lepidosauria > Squamata > Pseudoxyrhopus > Pseudoxyrhopus heterurus. The sequence goes on from JANHJO010003053.1 coordinate 113,965, forward strand.
TTGACTTCAGTGTATTCTTTTCTATGTACAAAACATCTTCAGGGAATGATAGCATGGAAAGAAAATATCTTACATATGTGCATGAGGCTCAAGGGATATGCAAAGTTTATTAATTAATGTATGTCACACAAGAATAATCTAATATATAATTTCTACTGATTCCTCACTTTCCATTTGCAACAGTACTCCTACCTACTCAATAGAGGTCAAAAACAAGCTGTGCAATTAGCTTCCTCATTTATGCTTCTTCACTACTTTAAATGCAAAAGAGATATGAGTTAATGATGCCCTGTTACAAGTTTTTAACTATAGCAGAAAGTTATAATATTAATGGAAAGTAATAGTTTGTAGCCATAATAACTCATGGAAAAAAGCAGAAATAATACCGTTATTAGCTTTATTTATTAACAACTTTATTCAGACTTCGTTACAGTAGGCAAGATTCATAGCATACACAGTTAGTCTGACTAAATGAAGTAGATAAATGAAGAAGGCAGTCCTTGTAAGTTAGAACTCGGTTTTTTCAAAGAATGTTCCGTGAACATTAAATTCTTGAACATTTTTTCATATATTAAAGTGTAAATAGCTTTCAACTCAATATATGCATTTTAAATAAGAATGAGAGAGAAAAGGAGTAATAGCAACAAGTATATTATTAATAATTTACTTTTGACTGTTCGTATCAATTAATAATAGTTTAAAAACTCAATTTTCCAACATCTGTGCTGTTAGGTAGTCTTCACACTACAGCTCTAATAAAAATAATTGTTGATAACAGAACATACAGTTAATCTTGCTGAAGTTCACCAGAATCTAAATGTACATTTAGCATTTACAGTATATAGACATTGCAATTTCTGTTGACATTGTAATGTAAATAGATTCTTCTCTATCACAGCATAAATCTCATGGCATTTCGTCATAACTAGCTTTCTCTTGTTGTCATAAATATATAATTTATGATGCACCTTAAATAGATAGGCTCACTTGCTCTGTGTAATGACCAGTGCTGGGTTAACCAGAACAATAATTTCAATAAGATTTTCTCCTTAAGATGACAAGATGATTGCATCTCAGATCTATCATATCCCTCCATATTTCATAAACTATTCCACAATAGCTTTTTTCCAGAACTGAAGCATCTGAAGCATTGTCAAGAACAAGTCACTTGTTCATAGTCAGGCTCAGCATATTACCCACTATTTCCCAGATATTTCCTATACTGTTGAACTGCTCCACTGTTGAACAATTTAGCAGCATGTAACATAACAATGCTTCACTCTGGTTTTAATAGAGCAACCATATTTGAGTTGAAAACAACCTGACAACCATTAAATAACAGCAGAGTTTGAATTTTCTGCATTGGTATCCTGTCACTGGATGCTCATCTGAATGTTTGTATTCCAAATATATAGCCCTAGTCTTGAAGGCTGTTTTTTTCCTATTCTTTGTATATGTATTTGTGATTATATTTTCCACATTTCTTTCATGACACAATCCAGAAACTCTTGGCAGTTCATTATTAACGTCTATGGAGATTCTCTGTCATCCAGGTCACGGTTGTCCCAAAGGTGGTTTTTCAACAGGCAACTAGATTTTTGTTTTTCCTTGAAGACTTTTTGCTTCTCATCCAAGAAGCTTCTTCAGTTTTGGACAGTTCAGCAAAAGAAGCTTCTTGGATGAAAAGCAAAACATCTTCAAGGAAAAATAAAGTCCAATTGCACTTTGAAAAAGCATTTTTGGGACTTCATTATTAAACATTGTCACAAGATCTAGTCTCCTTTTTATATGCGTAGCTTAGGAAAGCCCCATTACCAGAAGGACAAAGAAGGTCCATATAGGCAAGTCTGCTACTTTTTGAAACATCTAAAATAATATTAATTATCATCTAAAACATGCAAAGGAATTTTGCTATAGTCACATCTTGGTCATTCAAAATTTTAATGAGATGAATTAATGCAAACTCCCATTGCACCTGCAGGTTTTCCAGGCTTCCCTTTTAAATTCATGTTTCACTTAAAACTCTAAAATACACTTTGACGAAACAGAAAGCATTCTGCCGAGTGACAGGTTGTTTCCATCAAGGGCCCCAACAGGCCTTACTCTTTTTTTCCCCATTCCTCAGGAGAGTTTGCTTGTTACTGAGCTACCAATCTAATCTGCACTGTTTACTTGTGCTTAGAAATATGACAAAATCTCTGCTGCTTTTTTTAAGCTTAGCTATGGAGAAAGGCTGGGCTAAAGGGAAAGCCCCTTCGGAATGAGAATGCCGATTCAGTAAATAAAATTTCAAATCTTTTCTTATGTATAAAGTTAGGCATAAAATTCTTTTTAGAGTGCTCCGTAAAGATCATAAATCTATAGTCTAACTTTCTTGCAACATTGCTCAAAAGAAGAAAAATCAAAATGTTATGATTTGCTGTCCTTCATTTTAATTGTCATTAGCTATTTTATAAAATTTATTGACAAGCAATGTAGCAGAGTCACGGTCAACTAATTTTATTCCCAATACCAACTAGCATAGTAATTACACAAAAGGGTACTTATTTTCTTGCATGAAGTGTCTGTCTATTTGTGTGGATGTGTGTGTACACACACACACACACACACACACACCTGTAAAGCAGAGCAATAGAATTCATTTGAATTCTCACACATGTATACATAGATCCTCTCACAGAACTTTTTTATTATTATAATAGAGAACTAAATCCAAGATCTCAAAAATCATTGCCTGGGGTTGCTGCTAAATCTGCTGCAAATAAGGATAATGTATCTAAATCAGTTTTTTCTAACTATGTGTGCTAGATGTATTCTAAAAATTTCCTAGGCAGTTTGACTAACAGCTAGGAATTCTGGAGCTGTAGTCAGTGGTGGGATTCAGCCTACATGCCCCGGTACGCCCGTACCGGCGGTAGAAATTATGGCTGCCCCCCCCCCCGCCCCTTTGCTGACCATCGCAGTTAGGAATCTGAAATAAAGCC
>JANHJO010003053.1:177967-189772 GCA_032468235.1 Pseudoxyrhopus heterurus
AACATTTAGCTGATTTTTTGGTTGTGAACCGATTTGGTTGTGAACAGAAGCATTTGTGAACCGAGGTTCCACTGTACTTCCACAATAGTTCAGTTTAGCATATTGGTTTTAGTACCTTCAAATTCATAGGGCTGTATTAAAAGAATTGCAAAAACTAAGGGGAATACTGAGAGATCTAATTAAAATTTAAAAATCTTATATATCTCAGAACATTGTTGGGCTTTATCAACTACAGGTGAAATATGACTCAGAATCCAAACTGGTCAGAGAATGAATGAGTAAATGGATGCAGAGTTTGGTTGCGTTAACAGAGATGCAACAATGGGGATTTTAGTGAAAGAAGTAAATTAAATATATTCTGAATGCTGAGAGAAAATTGGTTTGTTTTATCACTAGTATACTACTCCAGTTTTAATTGCAAAATAGGCAATTATTTTTCAAAAAATATTGCTGGAAACGTAATGAGTAGGTCAGATCATTTTTACATCTAGTGGCAGTGCTGTAAAGCTCCACAGTTATGGAAAACAATTCATACTAAAATGAAATAAATAAAAGCTGAATTCTTGTTTAAATAAACTTTACTGAACCATACATACCCTCAAAGTATACTGAATTAGCTTTATATATGGCAACTCTGCAAGGCTTCCTAAATGCTTGTTACTGGAAAGATTGTCTGATCCAATGGTTAAGAATGGAAGAATGACTAACCAAATTGTGGGAATATGATTTGATAATGCTATGAAAACTGATTGACTCCCAAAATTGTCTGTGTTAAAACAATTTCAGTTGAAGACCTCTTGGGCTGTAGAACTGACAAATCATATTAGGAACTATGATCTCTTGCCTTTTATACAATTGGAGGACTAAGCTAAAAAGATTGCTGCACTAAGAATTTTGGAGAAGCACAGAAAAATATAGCAATCTTCAGTAATTTTGGTAGATTGAAATGGATGAGCTGCTACAAACATACCTTCAAATTATCAAGTATTTAATCACAAAAATGCTTAAACTTCATAGAACAGTGTTTACTTGAACAAGATTTGAGCAGCTGAACACAATGCTTAAATCTGGAAGATTTGACCAAGTTGCTTATATTGCAAAATACTCCATACTATTTATGGAGTTCCAGAAATAGAAGACATAATGCATATATTAGTGGAATGTCAATTGTATAAAAAAGAAAGAGATCAGTATCCTGGACTGCACATTAGATGAATGACCTATTGGGATCTTTATATTAAAACAGCATTTTTCATATGCACTGAGAATTTAAAAAAATTACATATAATACAGCTCTTTATTTGAACAAAACAGTTCAGTTGAGATCTGTATGTGTGGTTTTAACTGAGATAAATTTTAGGGTTGACACAGAAATATAATGTGCATTTTTATTCTTATTCTTTTTTTCTATTTGTTTCTTTTATTCTCATTAGTGTTTTATATTTTTATATTCTGTATTTTAGACCTAATGGATAATCAACAATAAATTATTGCTATATTGCTATTGCTTTGACATCAAGAATAATGTGATATCATAAAAGTAATTTAACACTGATTTCAGCTCAAATTGGAAACCATTCTTAGATTATAATTTGATACATGGACTGGTACCACATGCAAAATTTAATGAGGTATCTAAATCAGAATAGATTCTTGTTAATATGGACTGAAGTATTCCAGCATATAATTCTATTTTGTGATTTCTATTGTGTTGACCATGGTTCTTGATATTCACGTTTAGCTCAAGTGTAAGATTTAGTGTGACATAATACTAAACATATATTACTGCTCCTCTTGCTGTTTTTATATTAGAAAGCTGCAGTCTCCATCACATTTTAAATCCCTGGTTTATTTAGCTGGAGCATATTCTTTTATTCTTTTTCATATTCTGTTTTGTATTATTTCTATATTTTTGCTATTTTAAAAAAGTAAATCATTTAAAAAGGAGAATATTTATTTATTTAGCATATGGTGATGTTACATTAGCCAAGAGACTACAGTGCTATTACAAAGTACATTAGTTGTTTGGTTGCCAACAATTGCTAGTCAATTTTGTTCATGCTCACATGTTATCTGAAGTGCACCTCAGGGAGCCACCTAGCTCTCCACATTCATAAAGTTTGAGGGCATTCTGCAACAGCATCCAGGGCTTTTTCCACCACTAATGTCACCTGGCATTCAGGCATTGCATTCAGGCAGGTCCAGCAACAGTCAAATTCATACTTTGCTTGAAGCACCATGTTTTCCAACCGTAATGGTACCTATTTATCTACTTATTTATTTATTATTTATTTATTTATTTATTGAATTTTTAGGACACCCAATTCCCGAAGGACACTGGAAGGCTTACAACAACCAAAATAACAATCAACACATGAGAAATAGAAAAGTAAACCAAAAGTTAAAAAATTTAAAATACATTCCTCTTAATAAAATCTCCTGACAACACAAATAGTAAAAAATGCTCCACCTGGGAGCAAATCATCAGTCCCAAGCCTGCTGGCATAGCCAGGTCTTGACGGCCAGCAGGTCGGGGATGGTCCAGCCCCCCGGGGTAGTTGATTCCAGACAGTCAGTGCAGCCACAGAGAAGGCTCTCCCCCATGGGCCCACCAGCTGACATTGCTTAGCTGATGGGACCCGTAGGAGGCCAATCCTGTGGGACCTAACTGGGTGCTGGGAGACATACGGTGGTAGGAAGTGGTCTTGCAGATAACCCGGTCCTGAGCCATGTAAGGCTTTAAAGGTCATAACCAACACCTTGAATTGCACCTGGAGGCCTATTGGGAGCCAGTGTAGCTCGCGCAAGAGTGGTGTTATATGGGTGTACCACGGTACACCCATGATTGCTCACGCAGCTGCATTCTGGACCAACTGAAACCTCTGAATGCTTTTCAAGGGTAGCCCCATGTAGAGCGTGTTGCAGTAATCTAGCCTCGAGGTGATAAGGGCATGAGTGACTGTGAGAAGAGCCTCCTGGTCCAGGAAGGGGCACAACTGATAGACTAGGTGAATCTGTGTAAAGGTCCCCCTGGCCACAGCCATCAGATGATGTTCCAATCATAGCTGCAGGTCCAGAAGGACACCCAAGTTGCGTACCCCCGCTCAGAGTCATAGATGGACAATCAACTGAACCTCGAGGAGGCAGGACCCAAAGCCACTCAGTCTTGTCTGGGTTGAGCCTGAGCCTGTTAGTCCCCATCCAGATCCTAACAGCCTCCAGGCACTGGGACATCACTTCAATGGTATCACTGGCTTCCAGTCAGCTGGCTGGCCCTCTCCCAAGGGGCCGGTGGGTGCAGCCAAGCCAGGGGCTCCAGTTCCTTTCCTGTTGTTTCCGGCAGACCAGCTGCAGACCTACGCCTACTGTGAGAGCTCCAATGTGGTGCTGTGTGGAAGCAAGAGCAACCTGGAGGGGCAGCGCATGGTCAAGGAAGACTTCCTGGATGGAGCCAACGGCGGGGCTAGGGCGACTGGGGCGCTTTGGGCTGTTGCTGGCCACCTATGGGCTCTTCTTGCTGCTGGGCGCTGCCATCTTCACCGCCCTGGAGGCGCCCACCAAGCGCGCCTTGCTGGCCAGCTTGCAAGCCACCCGCGCCTCGCTGCTGGCAAAGCACCGGCCCTGCCTTTCCAAGCCCGGCCTTGCAAAAGGCACTCAGGTTTACCGCCATCTCCTCCGCCTCTCGAAACACTTGCCCGAAACATGCTTTCAAACTGCAAGGTTGGCAGAAGCTGAGGTAAGTGACGGGAGCTCACTCCATTAGTAAGTGCTAGGACTTAAACCACCAGAGTACAGACTTTCTCCAGTGTCATTAAGCCACTGAGCCACTGCCTGTCTATAAAAGGAGTATATATATTAAGGAAATATGCACAAGCATATACATTGTATTAACATAAATTTAAATACAGTACAATTGCACATGAATGTTGTACTATTTATTTTTAACCACAAAATATCATAAGTTGATATAGAAGTGGAATGGAATACTCCTTTTTGGGAAATGAATTCTTTTTATTTAATACATGCCTCAAATTTTAAGTGCCATCAGTCAGTGTTCTATTATACTGCTTTCTGTTTGGAACAGGAACATATCACTGGAAGACCACAGGAAAGTTATGCAATCTGCCTGAGATATCTCTAATCAAATACTGATGGTAATTGCCAGTCTACACTGTTGATCACATTTATTTTTAAACTATTCTTTTCTATTCTGTTTAGTTGCAGAGTGTGACAGACCTGAAATGGAGAGTTCTACTCAAAAGCAGGAATGGAAGAAAGAACCCTGTGTAAAGGGGGGGGGGAGCAGAAATCTGGGCCACAATCCAATAAAATCAATATACAGATTTTCTCTTTATGCACTGACTTTTTAATCACATGCATAATGAATATAATCCAAATGGCTTTGGCACTGACATATAGGAAAAAGCCTAAGAAGATAGGATTTTTTTTTCAAAGTACTCCACATAATATACTTTTTTCTACTTGGAAAAATAAAATTTAATTATTTTGAGCTTTTAATACGTTTCTTACACTAGAGAATATAAAGTTTCCCACTATTTTGTTTGTTCACTTGTTTGTTTCTATGCAGTAAAAAAAGAGTTTGACTTTTTGGCTATAGTTTAAAATATAATGTTAGCTGCATTTGAAGGCAAACAATTCCATATTATCACTACATTTTAGTGTAAATAAATTAATACGCTTCTAACTTGATCTTAATTCAGTTTAAGAAATAATAACAGAAAATGTAATGTACTTCAGCATGTCTATTGCAGTTGTTGGAGTTTTTTAATGTTAACTTTTATAATCAGTTTTCAGTGAGGGGAATTAATATTCTTATATTTTATGTCAGTACATAATAGTATATGAATTTGGAGAACAAATCTGCTGCCTCATTATTCCAGCAACATTTTCAGCAAGTAAAGTAGCATTTACTTAAAATAATGCCTGTTAATTATTAGTCAAAGGTTCATATTATGATACACATAGAGAGACTGCTGATATTACTGCACCAAAGATCCTAAGAATTTATTTTGTGTATGGCATACAAAGTCAGGGAAATCATCACATGCTAGATACACAATGCAGTCCTGACCGCCCAGAATACTAGTTTATTCTGTTCAGCACTTGCACACCTATCCTTGGTGTACCACAAGGAGCAAACTAATCTTATAACAGCTAACTAGCAGTCTCAGGTTGCTGGCTCTTCTGCACTCCTCCACTAGTTTTGTCTTGCCTCGCCTCTGTCACAATGCCTTGCACGCAGCCGGGTGTTACACGACCTTCCTTTCTCCGCACACCTACCACAGCTAGCTTTTTTTCCCACCAAAGTGGTACCCGTTAAAATATATATACATGTATGAGATAACTAATTAGTAGTGCAGTCAAGATGACTAAAACAGAAGATGCCAGGATGTGATCTCATATCTTCACCATTTTAAACTCTCCTGTAGATGCTGATGGAAGTAATTATATTTCATTCCCTATATTTCTTCACACAGGATGACATTAGATGGTTAATTGTTGTAAAACATGATTTCAAAAACATGAAAAATCAAGTAAAATGCCAACCATAATGTAACACTATAACAAGTAAATTCAAATCTCATTATCCTTATTATTCCAATAAAAAGCTTGCATAATGATCTGTTGACTTTCCAACAACTGACTGACCAAGATAGTTAATAATCCAAAGAATTCTGTAGTTAAAACGTGGCTAGTATTTTAAACAGGTAAGTAGCAAATGAATTTTTTAAAGATGAAACAGTTAGTTGAAGTTATACCAGAAATGTCCAAAAGGTTGTTTAAAGTAGAAATAAGCAATTAATTGACAATCTTTCCTTTTTGGAAATATAAAATCCATCTAGCACAATTTATTCATCTGTGACAATAGAAAACATGGGGAAAATAAATCAGTCAGTCTTCAGATTAACCAGGCAGATGTTGATTTAAAATCTACTGGGTGACAAGAAGGCCTTAATAAATGTCAAATCAGATAGAGTTACATAATGGTGGGAAGACATATATTTTTAGACAATACAGTCCTCCATAGAATTCCAATTCAGTAGGTATAGACCAGTATAACTCTGGTCCAAGTTAGTGTTATAGTTTTCACTGATTCTTTTTAATAGATTTTATTAAAAGCAAATAAATTCATTCCTGACAGATTTTCCAAATATTTAAACATTTTTCTTATATGCAATTTTCCATAATGTATAGATTGTTTTTATGAAAAAAGTACTTTATTCTGACTTATTTTGCCTAATAGGAGTCATTATGTTATTGTGTTTACCTTAATCCCTTCTAATTTAGATGCCCTTCAAATACGAGGCAGAACTGAAACACACCAGAAGGACCAATTTATTAAAGATGAAGCAGTTATAACTGTTTTGAAAGAGTTTGAAACCTCTGCTATCATGTACAATACATGCTTCAGAAAACCTGAACACTAGGTGAGCCATTAGCTGGAAGGCTTATAGGTCTCAAACAGTTTGTGTGAAGGTCAATTAGTACAAGGAGAATTAATACCAAGGAAGTGAAGCATAACAAACTTAACAATCGGGCTGAGAAAATATATGCTAATTGTCTTTCTTCAATCTCATCTCTGAAATAATCTAATTCACAATGCAGAAAAGCTTGATTGAAATCATATCTCAGTAAAGCATTTTCATTCTAAGAGAAAACATATGTGTTTCTCTTCTCTGCAATATCATGCCTGAAATTATTTTAAAAAGCAGATGTTTAATTTGAGTGCAACGATGATTACATTTGTGTGAAAAGCTAATAAATTTAAAATTAGGGAACAAGATAACTGTACTCTAATGAGCTTTCAGAACAAGATATGGAAATGCACTTTAGTATATCCAATTGTTTTAAAAAAAGTCTAATTAGATATTTAACATGTGAGACAAGATCTGCTATTGATTAGATTTTGAAAAACATCCCACAAACAGAAATTAGAAGTGCAATTTCAAACTGTTTGTTAAAATGATTGGCCAGCTCACCTCTACAAATTCTTCAGTAGATGTAACTAAGGCAGTTGTGTGCTGATAAATGTTTAACAACTGGCTCTGCCAATTTGGTGCTTCTTCTTTTCAAAAGATTACATGGATAGTCCTCCAGTCTAGGAAGTTGTGGTTCCTCCAAAACTGGAGTCTTTTAAGAAGAGATTAGACTGCCATTTGTTTAAATTGGTATAGGATCTCCTGGTTGAGAAAAGGTTGGACTACAAGATTCCCAAGGGGCCTTCCAACTCTGTTATTCTGTATTTTGTAAAATTGGGACTGGAGCTTTGGTTGCTAAGTGATGCAATTGTTCAGTCGCACCTGACTTTATGGCCTTTTTGCCATGGTTGTTGAGCAAATCCAGCTTCATCCATTGACTTTCTTGGCAGAAGAACCCTGGGAAGGACACAAATCACAATCACATAAATCCCAGCATGTTGTAAATATGAGCTGGTTGCTGGGCATCTAAATTTTTATCACATGGATGCAGAGACAGCATAAGTACAAGGACCAGTTGTAAGTCATATTTTTTCAATGCCATTGTAACTTTGAATGGTCATTAAACAAATGGTCACAAGTCAAGGCCTCTTGTTTGGTAAGCAAAAGGTCATACAATATATAAAAATCCATGGTTGTTTTTATACAAATTCACTTTAATAAGTGAATCTTATAACTGGCCGGTATGAGAGACATCTGACTTGCTGTTAGAACTCATTATTTGTACTAATGATTATAGTTACATTACTGGTCCCCAAAATTTTAACAATCAGTAAGTACTACTCTGTCAGACTGTAATTTTCCATTGTGCCCGATCCAAAACCCCATTGTAAAAACTTCTACCAAGTTCTGTTTGAACTTCCTCTTTTGCGGCCTGAGATATAGAAGCAACTTAATTGGTGGGAAGTTGTACTGATGACTGGCACAGCATGCAGTTAAGTCTTGTGTACCAGAACAAATCATGAATTATTTTCTTGAACTTGCTTGTAGGGCAAGACTCTTAGTTATTTCACATAAAAATGGCCCCAAAGAGTAATTCAAATTTAATTACAACTTTATTTGAGGCTATTTGGGGCATGTGAGCATCCTGCAGTTCATTAGCAGCATGTTAAAGTCAATCATTCAATTTAAGAGAAATAAATGTAATTAAGATCTTCAGCGCATTAAAAAACATCTAGATGACACTAATCAATTATTTCATGTAATTTTATCTTTATTTCCACAACTCTCTTTCTATTTACTATCAACTCAGTAATTTGTTATTGCGGTATTGATTTACCCTGGCACCCTGTCTTGCACGCAATTTATTAGCTTGTGTTTTATTAGAAATATTTTGTTCTAATTCTAAATTACACACACTGTGTGTAATTCTAAATTACCCACAGGCTCTCTGGGTGTTTGATATCCAGTGTGAGGAAGGGCATTATGAGCAAGTGTGACTAAGCAATCTCTAGGAGCTGATGTACATATTAGTCACAGACCCAAATGACACATAATTGACTCCATCTGGAGAGTATCTATTAATGCATTGATTGCAATTGTCTCCCCCACCAAATCTGTCTATGCTCATTCCATACATGTAAAGACTAATACCAACAATATGTTTTATGTGTGAAACCAATGCATATATATAGCTTTCTAAGGTAAGTTCCATTTAAATCCACGAGTTTCACAGTCTTGCTGAACTCCAGTTTGCAACCTTTCCCGCAATTTGCTATGCTGCCTGTGACTGCTGGAAGGTGTAATTAAGAGTGACCAATTTCCTAACCCTATTCTTCCAAAGGTTGAAGAGGGTTGCAGCAATGGTTGCCCTTTAACTTAATTTAATATAATTTAATGCACATTATAAACAAATTTTCACAAACAGAAGAAACAGCAAAGGTTCAATGGTTTGACTTCAAGAAAAGGCCATAATTTTATGGCTTTCCTGAAATGATTTCCTTTCAGATCACAATAAGAAATCTTGACTTGTTGAGATGATTTTGCCTCCTCTGTGTGGACAGGTTTCTGGCATGTATAAAAATACAAAGGAATCTGTCAGAACCAAGATCTCTCCTAGGGAACCATAGATTTGGCCATAAATTGGCTGCATCCAGAAAGCCTCCAAATATCTACATAAATAGATGTGTATGTGTTGTGGCTCGGCAGCATGCTGCGGATCTGGCAGCCGATTCCAACTCAGAGGGAGACCTGGAGCCAGAGTTGGCTGTAGGGGAAGAATCGGCTGTTGATACTGTGCCTATGGCTGGGTTGTGCACTAGTTACCAGGGGCCTTCAGCTTCTGATAGCAGTGGAGAAGAGGCCTTGATTAATGTGAGAACATGCAGGCTAATTAGAAGGCAGCAGCAAAAGAAAAGAAGAGGCCAAACCACAGCTGACTGGTGATTGGCCACACCCCATAGGACTTAAAAGGGGTGTGATTGGAAAAGGACCTTTGCAGAGAACAACGTGTTGTATGGAGTATCAAGTATCGTGGTTTGTCCTTGTTTGACTATCCAGTTTTGTGTCTTGTTCGGATTTAAGGACATTGTCTCTGCGTTCTGTTAAACTCTACATTTCTGGCTTTGGACTGAATAGTGAGTGATTACTTGTTATCAGAATTAGCTGGCAGTTTGCCCAGAATATCATGGAAGCTTGCCAGAGCTTTTGACAAGCTTAAGGAACTGAATTACGCTACAAAGACCTGTTCATTTGTTTGTATAGAAATAAATGACTTTGTTCCTTTAAGAATGGGCTTCGAAGCGTGTGTTTCGGGTGTGGAACACAACAGTATGTGTGTTAATGGAAGGAGGGAGGACAGTCCATTCTGCACTTATGTTGCCACTTCACATTGCCATTCCTGTCTAATACAGGATTGGGATAAATAAATACCTGGGCAATGCCAGGTTATTGGGTAGTCAAATATAAAATTAGAATCGTTTAAAATTATTGCAATGCATTCTGTTTAGAGCTTGCTCCAATCTCTTATTTCCATATTGTTTGAAGGTGTATACAGTATATGTTTTAGTTTATATAGATGTAAAGGATATATCATTTAAGCATAACTGCACTCTATATTATGATTATCTCATTACATAACTATGGGTGTTTGTGTGTGTGGGACAAGATCAGGAAAGAACTCTGATGAATATTCAAAAGTCAGGAAAGGACAATTCCCCCATCCCTTATTGTCATGTCACAAATCAGGGAGAATTTGTCCACCACAACTTGCATGCCTTGAGGCAGCATTAAGGGTGCAATCGTGGACAAAGATGGAGTCTTAACCTTTGCTGTGGTTAAGAGCTTGAAGTCTCCTGAAGAGCTTCTCATTCACTCTCACCAGGACAGAGATGGGGAGGCAGATTCCAGACTGTGGACTTCAACTCCCAGAATTTCCTTGACAGCATGGAAGTTGAAGTTCACAAGTCTCAAAGTTCCCAAGGTTGGACCATCCCTGCCTCCATCAGTCTGGCCATCAGGTCAACGTGGAACTGGTCTACCATCAGAACGAATTTGGTGGGGCAAACCAACTTTTACACTATCCTACACATTTTGCTCCTCACTCTTCTCTCTCTTGCACAGCAAAAGTATTGTCAACTTTTGTGAGAGCCACTCGGCTAACAGGCCCAGGTAATTATTCCATATTTGTCACTTCCTCTTCCTCTTATAGAGATGTACAATGGATGCATCCTTAAGTTCGTGAGGAATAGTTCCTTGTTTTCAAAAAGACTGGAATAACTTGGAGAGTTTCTCTGTAAATACCTGATCACCAATTCTGCAGGTCTCTGCAGGTATAACATCTGTCCTTAGGACTTTGCTACTGGAAACAGACTAACAGCATTTGAGACTTCAATTGCTATTGGTGGATGTTCCATGATGCTGTTGATTTTCTTGATTTTCTTTCTCTGACTTCATGTGATTGGTTTTCTGGAATATCACAGAGAGTTAGCAAGCTCTCAAAATTCTCCCTCTAGCCCAAATCAGGCAACTTCTGAACCTTCGGAAAAATCTAAGAAACAAAGCACAAGGTGCATACCTACCGTGTATGGTACATACGGTACATCACGGAGATACGGTATATCTCTGGATCTCCTTAATATACAATGGATATCTTGCACAAGGGATGACTGATGTAAAGGAGAATAAGTAAGTAAGTAAAAGTCAGAAATAATTTAATAGTGGAGAATAGCATTTTGAGCCTAGCATTTATCAAACACGCATAAATGTTTAATCCTGGTATTTGCATTCTTTTTGCCCGATCGGGCTATAAATAATGTAATTATTGATACAGGATTACGGGACTAAGAGGTTCAGAGGCTACCTTGCTGCATTGTTACCTTTTGCACTTTTGATCCCTTGCATAGTTCATTTCCGTTCGTCATTATTTATTCACCCTGTTCCGTTTGCTTTTCCAGGCAACTCATCGTCTGGACCTATTGAACTAAGCCGTAATAGATGTAATACATCAATACATTTTAGCTGAGAAGCTTTAATTAGGCTTCCCTGGTCATTTCATCAATGCGGTCAAATACCGTTGGGGTTTGGATAAGACCAAACCTCCTGTAATGCATAAAAATTACAGTGTTCCACCAACACACTGACTGTCACATTGAAAAGGGAAGTGATCAACATTCATTCACAGATTGAAATGGGCACTTATCCAGAGGCTCAATCTTTCCGAATTTAGCAATCCTGATTTTCCTATTAGCCTGCACAAAAGGTACATGAGCAATCTTGAATTGCCACTTAAAAATGGGTGCTCTAAATGTTTGAGGCTCCTTGGTGCTCTCTGAGGTTGCTTGTTTTCTTGTAGATGTTTCATTACCCT
>JANHJO010003053.1:260527-273968 GCA_032468235.1 Pseudoxyrhopus heterurus
CAAACTGCTGATCTGCAAGTCTGCAGAGTAGTCTGCAGTACTGCATTCTAACCACTGCGCCACCGCAGCTCCTTAAAATAGACTTTAAGCATGTTTCGTGTTTATTTAGCTGGTAAATTGTCCTGTACTGAAAAAAATTGAAGGAGGAATGATGTGTATAAACTGTTCAGAAAGAGATTTTCTTTCATTTATGACAAAGAGAAACTCACTAAAACAGGTTTTATCATTTTTATAATATTTATCAGAATCAAGGCTTTTGGGGGTAGATTACATGACTCTTTTTAAAAACTTTGCAAGTGTTAATTATACTACTTTACCAGTTGTTAAAGTTGTTCCAGGCCACCACCACCCCTTTTGATTTCAAAACTTACAGACTTTCAGCCTACAGTTCAGGAGGCAACAAGCTTTCAGTCACCTGTGATTGATGAGGATGATTCCACTCAGGTAAGTGCTGGTTCAAAGTCTGAGCTTGAACAAGGAATACAAAGCCCTAAATCACACTGCCAGGCAAAAAGAATGGAGCAGCAGAGGTCATCTTGGCATCTCAAGAGGAAGAGATGATGATTCCTTTTATGAAGCACAGCAAGGAACTCTGGCTATTTAAGAGCATGCTTCAGACTTCTTCTCCTTGTAATAAAATTTCTCCTGCTTTCTGAACCGTGTTCCTGTGACATCTGCCTCTAAGACTCTGTGATTTAGTTTGACTTTGGGTCAGCTTCTGTAGAATAACTGGTATTTAACCCGCTGACTTTCCTTGGCAATCCTGCAGCTGAATGCTTAAAAGCCAACGGTTTGCAATGTTAGCATAATTGTGAGTTTTAAATTACCAGTTCTTGGGTCTATTTTGGCTACTGGTAGAAAATTTGCAACACAGTCATCAAATCGTATCTATATGATCCAGGACTTAAATGTAAGCTCTTTCTCTTCCATCCTTTCATATCAATGGACTCCTGGCCATTCTTTTTCCCAGCATTACATTATCCATTGTTATCTGCAATAAAGCAACCTGCCTAACAGAATAACACAGTTGGAAGGGACCTTGGAGGTCTTCCAATCCAACCCCCTGCTCAGACGGGAAACCCTGTACCATTCCAGACAAATGGCTGTCTAGTCTCTTCTTAAAAGCCTCCAGTGATGGAGCACCCACAACTTCTGAAAGCAATCAAGTTCCTGAATACAAGGTTGAACTTATGAAAGATACTGATTTGTACTTAATTATGTCTGGTCTGATAGTTGGGAGACTGCCAAAGATCCTCCTTTCTATGTGAGCTTGTATTTCCAGAGAATACCTATTTCCTTCCACTTCTATTCTATTAATCTTTGCCTGAAATGATTTATATCATAATTACAGGAGAATATTAAACCAGGGGTGTCAAACTTGCGGCCTGTGGGCCAGATGCATCATGCTCTGGCCATGCCACCCCCAGTTTAGCGAAGGGGGAAAAGTCGTGCTACATCACATGACGATGCCGTGATGACCCTGTGATGATGCAAGTTTGACACCCTGTATTAAACCCTTAAGCCCTGACTCTAAAATTTCTGATTTTTTTGAAAGAGGATGCTTGTTAATACTATTTAATAATAATTTAATTATTTTAATCTCATATTCCCAGATAGTAACTATTTTTTTCACAATGAATTAAATGAATACATGATGGGGGTGCAATAAACTAATCTCCAAGCTATGTATATTTACTGAATGGTCGTCTTTACATTCCAAACATAAAGTTTGGTTCATAGATTACAAGCCAAAACAGAACAACCCAAATTTAGCTGTTTAATGTTTGATGTTATAAGAATAACAACAAAAAGCCCTTTTGCATGAATAATTCAGTACATGTGTTGGAAGAAATATCCTTCTGGGCTCAGTTCCAAGTGGGAAGAAAGATACTGGAAACATGGTGACTGCTTGGAAAGATGGTTTAATGGTGAACAGGACCACATGGCTTGGAGATCCTGGGCAAAAAGGGAATAGATGCTGAGAGTCCCTTGGTTTTATACCTTGTCTCACTTTGAGCTTTCTGGGGCACAGGAAGAGTATCCTGATTGATTGCTGTCGGAGGTCATAGCTAGCTTTGTAGGTTGTCTGTGTACTAAATTTGGTTGAAACTTGGTGGGTGGTGCAATGAAGGGCAATTGAAGGAGGTAGATCTTTGTTATGTAGTATAGACTGGCCCAGGCCTTAATGGCCCATTAACAAAGGAGGGGGGCTTTGTTTCTGTCTTTTTGAGTTTTTACTTCTCTTTTAGGGGAAATATTCTGTCTTTTTAGTGTGTATCCCAAAATATTTCACTTCTCTAGGAGAGGGGTGGGTTTTAACTTCCAATATATAGAAGAAGAATCCTGCAACAACATAAACATAAAGCCTTCCATCTATACAGGAAGACTTCCCACATGTTTACACTCCCATTTAAAAGTATTCTGAACAGAATAGCACCATGCAAAATCCTTTGAAAAGGGTGCTTTACCATTTTTCCCCAGCCTTACACAGCTGTTTTGTAAAGCTGCTTCAAACTGCTTTCACCTTTATGATGTGCTTCACTGGAAGAGGGAAGCATTTCACATTCATGTAGAGACAGTTAAAGTTGTTTGTGAAGCAGCTACTCCGAGCTTGGAGAAAAAGATGTAAAAGCCTTAATGATCCAAGGAAGGGTACTTTGTCCAAGCTCCTGTACATCATGAATCACCTCTTTTAAACAATTTGCACAGCCTCAGTGCAGAATGGAGAAAGTGATGTGATGGCAATCAACAATCCTGTACTAATTAGACCACTGCTATTCCGTAGTTAGTGGGAAAATAACAGAAGAGTAACAGGATCAGAACTGAAGAGAGAGGGGGGCAGTGAGGGGGAGAGGGAGAGGGAGAGAGAGCGCTTGGAAATATAATTGAATTGCAATATATTTGGGGAGGAAGGGAGGGTTAGTTTGCAACTGCTGCTTCTCTGTCCAACTTAACTTCCTCACAAAGAAAATATGACAGAGAATGGACCCAGTGTGCTTCTCTTGGTATTTACATCCTAGGGTAGTCCACAATTGAATTGGTCAGCTATGTGCAGATAAATCTTTGTTAGAATATAACAATTTTATTCAATTGGTTCTTTTGAAGAAGTATAAAAAGCACTTTTCAAAATGTGTTATTTTTTCTTTCCCAGTTTTCTTCAGGTGTTAAAATTAATAAAGTACAATTTCCAAATTGACTTTTTTATTTTTCAGAGATATTTGGTAAATCAAAGTAAATCTTTCTTTTCTCTTGCCTTCCAAGAGAAAATTTTAATTAGTGCTATAGAAATTTAAATGAAAAGACATTTAGCACTTTCAATTAGTGTTATACATTTAGAAATTAACTCCTGTTTGTAACCATAAGTACATCAATTCGTCAACGTGAACATAACACAATTACTTGTAGTGAATATTCTGTGCTAATTACTTTGAACTTTTATAATCAACACCTTATATGAAACAATTGTGCAAATATTTATGGAATAGTATCACCAGCTTTTTGTCCTTTAAATGCCCTCATCTCAACACCAGACCTGCCATTGAAGTTATATGAGAAGTATCATAAATAGACCACTACATACTAAAGGGATTCTCACTTTAAAATGAATAGCGCTGAATTCCAAGTCAGTCTTTAAGCAAAGAGCATGCAAGGTAATGACACAGTAGCTCAAACTAGAGTTATTAACTACTACTTAATGTCAATTACGTTAAGGAAGAAGGGTATTTACCCTGTAATATCTACACAGTGATTCATTTATCATTGAAAAGGTAATTACAACTTCGTTACATCTGTCAGTTCAATCAATTTTTCCAATGCAAGTCATTAAGAATCTGGATCAACTCTAGTTGCAATAGAAATGAAAACAATTTGTACTTGTGGAAATACTGTAGTAATGTGGGTGAATGTCAAGAATAAAGCAAAAGTATTGAAAAGATAGAGAGAAACCAAGCGTGGAAAATGCCCAAGATGAAAGAAGATAGTGAAGTACAACATCACATTTTTATGAATAGGCAATGCTTAACTTTTTAACAGCTAACTTGCTCTCTAAAAACAAAAGTAAGGCCTTTCTTTAAGTCCTACCTACAAGGAATTGTGTCCTACGAATGAAGGCAAATAAACATGTCCCAGGGTAACGTTACAGGATCTAATCTGAGTCAGTCCAGGACTGACTAGAACCAAAGGTTTATTCTTCCAAGCTTTCAGGTTCGCACTGGAGCCTGAACAGGGAACATATCTCTGTCTGTCTCACTCTGTCTCTCTGTCTCTGTCTGTCTCTATCTCTCTCTCTGTGTGTGTGTATCTCTCTCTGTGTGTCTGTGTGTGTGTGTGTGTATCTCTCTCTGTCTCTCTCTCTCTCTCTCTCTCTCTCTTTCTCTCTCTCTCTCTCTCTTTCTCTCTCCAGAATGTGTACACTAGGCTGTTCTATTCATTGTATTTATATGGTGCCTGGTTGTGTATGGCTTGTAGTTATTAATAAGGGTGTCCGTGGCCATCAAATAAATTCAACACATCGAATAGCCCAATGCACATATTCTGGGGAAGAGAGAGACGTTTCCTGAGGTTGTGTTCCAATGCAAACCTGGAACCTTGGAAGAAGCCTTTGGTCCCAATGACCAATTCAAATTGGATCCTGTGAATTGTGTTCTGCTTGATCAAATTCTAGAGGTGCTAAAAGTAGAAGACAAACGAAAGTAAGGAAGGTTAACAAAGAAGCTTCTTGCACCACAGCAAAGACATTCTTAGAGTCAGATGGCTTTGTGCCTAAGGCAGGACTTGAACTCATGAACTTCTTGATTGTTTGTTTGCTTGCTTGCATGCTTGTATCCCACCTTTATTATTTTTACAAATAACTCAAGGTGGCAAAACATATCCAACATATCTTCCTCTTTCTATTTTCCCCACAACAACCCTGTTGAAGTATTGAAAATGAAAACATTGAAATGTTGAAAGAAGTGAAGGACGAACTATGAACAAATGATTTTAAAATACAGTAAAAGTGGACCATGAGGAATGATTTGAAAACTAAATCATTTTAGTTAATGTTTGAAAGATAAAAATACTGACAAACAGTTCACAGTTTCTAGCCTGATGCCTTAATCACTATCCTGAACAACCTTTTTCTTTTTACTGATCACTCAAAAAAAAAACCTGTTATTACTGAAATGTCACCACGCTGTTTGCATGATTGCTAGCTATTAATTTTAAATTGCCTTTGGTCTATTAGAAATAGCTGATTTTGCTTAAATTGGATGATTCATCCCTCATAGCATTTAATTTTCCCAGCTATTGCTGTTATTTGTTGCTTTATAATTTCCAAAGCATTTTCAATTTTTCTGGTGCCAAGCCAATATTTTTTTAATTAGTCTTGTTCTGATTCCTACATTCTTCAATTTTTACCCTTTCGTGTTCTTTAAATCTGATCTTAATTTCTTTATTTTGGCCTCCAGTCTGATCTTCCACTTTGTGACTGCATGTGATTTGGCTTTCTTTCTTTTTTTCCCCTAATTTCAATACCAGTTCTTCTGTTACCACTATTACTATACTGTAGGCAAGCTGATTGATCTGTTTTATAGATGGTATTTTAATCCTTGCAAGTGCCTTATTTACATCTTGCATTGTTTCAACGATGACCTATATTGGGTCTCTTGTTATTACTTCTTCTCAGTAATCATTTCTGCATTTCTTATCATCTGTTTCCTTTATATTTTCAATTGTTGTTACCTGAGTATCTTCTACTCTTCTACTATTATGCTTACGTCTTCCTTTTTTTACAATTTTTCTCAATCTCAGTTCTACATACCTGAATATTTTATTTCTGGCAATAAAAAACCCCAACAACTATTTTCTTTGATCAGCTGATCAGCTGATCAGTGATATTTTAATCTAGATAAATTCTTTTCCAATTTCAAACATTCATTTTAAGCCTCCCTGCTTTGTTGGTTTCAAACTAGACTGTATTATATTCCAAACTATTCTGAACTATACATCCGAACTAGACTGTGTCATATATTATATGTGGGTATATGCATAATTTTGTATTTGTTTGTTTGTTTATTTATTCATGTTTACATAGTGTATTTTGGAGGTGGTGACCCTTTGAGAGCTACATGCAATGAAATTTCATATTAATGTATGCTGATTAGTGTACATTGAAAGTGACAATAAAGTTATTATACTATTCTTTATTCTATTCTATTCCAATTTATAAAAGCAAGCCATAATGGTATGATTTTCAAATATTGTATACTTTTGTCTTGTCTGTGGTTATTGTTTTTTCAGTAATCCTACAGGGCTAGGACCAGTTTGCCCAGCCTGAGTCTCATTGCCCACTTGTTGACAGATGTACAGGAATTCTAACATCTGATATTATCCTTGTTGTTCCAGATGACAACTGGTCCAATACAGGATTCCTTTTTTTCCTCACCATATTAAATGGGTTGATGGATATGCTTAGTCTGACTCTTCACTAAGACCTGTCTGAAATGGGCAACCCATCTGGTAGGAATACACTTATTGTCAGCATAGCTCTCGATCTTATCAGAGCATTGAAGCCCCTCTATCACAACAAGGGGGTATCTGGGGGGAAGTTTATTACTATTTGTTGTTGGTGGTGGTCACATAGTCACCAAAATGTTTGGATTTGTCATTTTTATCCAATTATCAAGTTTTTTCTCCAAGGAGCTAGGATAAGCAGATGCTGTATGATGTGTTGAATTATCATTGTGGGATGCAAGCTGTTCCAAGTAAAACTGTCTTTTGCAATTGACTGGTGATGATTTTGTCAATGCTGTTCTATTTTCTGAATAATCTCGCACATATTGAACACCAATTATCTTGATGATTTTATGCAACAGTGGAAAACAAAGCATATAAGTTAAAAAAATAAAGCCTTCATAGAGAGATAAACTTTCAGAATCTACAAAATCTTTTGCTCAAAAAGTTGTTTAAAAACAAACAAGAAATATTTTTTATAGATTAAGGTCTTCTTAAGGTTAACCATTCATGGCAAAATATTACTATAAGCTACTACATTTTCAGAAGACTGATGGGATTTCTTATCAGCTTTTTTAAATGATTTTCTTTCTGGAATTGGCCTTTTGAGTACAATCTCATGTAACACCTAAAATTTAATATTCAGATCAGAATAGCCTGTACATTTAACTATGAACTATAATTTTCCACAGTAGATAACGTCTAGAGAACAATGCAATGATTTTGAATAGAAAATTCAGTAGCAAAGGATTTCATTTTTTTAAAGAAATAATTTCTCAGTGCAACAATATCCTACATTTTCAAAAATAACCTGGCTTTAAGTATGTACAACATAGTATACTTCATTTTTTACTCATTTCTTTGCTAATTTCTTAACTCTTGGTACCAATATTTCAATGGTCAACTTCTATTCATACAATAGGGTTTCTAATCCTTTCCTACTTGATCCATCTGTTCCCAGCACCTGTTATTATTCAGTTGTTCAGTCACTTCCAATTCTCCATATCCTGACTGACAATTTTGTTCAGATTGTCTGTTGGTAACTGCTTCTTAGAATTATTTTAAGTTCATGGTTGTGTAATCAGTGATTGTACTTACTGTCAGAGTCTTTTTCAATTGCCTTCATTTTTTCCATGCACCAAGGTCTTGGCCATGACTCTTGTGTTTATGTCTCCACAATATTTAAGTTATAGCTTCATTATTCGTGTTCCCAGTGAGAGTGGAATATATCACTGAATTATTTGTTTTTCTTGAAGTCCAACCTTTTCTCAACAGTTTTATCATGCACATTTGTTTTTCTTCATCCAGACTTTCTGATAGATTTTATAGCTAAAGATTGCAAATTGGTCTCAACAATTGCTTTTGTTGTAAGTGTGTTGTCTCCTAGCCTTAACCTACCACAAATTTGGTTCTGAGGAGCAACTGTATTCTCTTGACCTTCAGACAGAAAGATTGGTTATAACCATAAATGAAATGCATAGTGGCTGTGCTAACTTCACACATCTAACAGTGGCTTACCTAATTATTTTTAACTTAGTTAACCAACGTTTCTGGATTCACATGCTATACCACACTGACTACATAGGCTGTTTCTAGTTAGGCACATGCTAGTTCCAAAATGTAATTGATTAATTTTGTATCTCAAGGGTTAATATAAGTATAGGCACTGTGATACCACAGAATATACAATTCTTCTCTAATTTCAGGCATAGTCATATACCAGACATTTTAGTAATGAGGGCTACTAGTATCATAATTGCACAACAGGGGTAATTAATATAAATATAGACCCCAAAATACCATGTGGCATTTTATTTCAGAAATCACTTGAGAAGTGTTATCTAAGAACATTCTAGATAATTAGGAATCCCACATCCAGTGTGACTCATAGATTATGTCTTCTGTCAAATATCAAGTGTATAATTTTCCAAGCATTAGAAGCAAAATAACCTTCTGACAATTAATAATGATCAGCATTGATATAAGACTTCACACTTGATTATCAGTTGTACTAGTGCTGCTGCCTCTTAAAATTTCCCTTCCCAACCTGCTTTTAAAACTCAGGTTTTAAATGGCTATGTTAATTGCAAAAGGTGCTTGTGAATAGTCTTTACTATAAATCAAGACAACATTGGTTGTAATGATTAAACTTCTAAGAACATTTAAAATATTTGTTTTAAATCAGATTATTTTGAAATTCATCTTTGTCTGCCTCATATTTTCTTTCCATCTGTTGTTATCTGGTGACAATGTCAATTGAACTTATTTGGAAGCAGAAAAACACGAACATACCTAGAATTATAAAATGTAACTTTCCTTTTAAGAACAGTAAAACTATTAAATATAATCACTCTATTTATCTAAAGTCAGAAAATGCTCTGGTACATATCTGTCACTGTAAACTTTGACTGTAGAATTCACAATCTGTAGCCCTCCAATTGTTACCAAAGTGTAATTCAGAACTCCTTCAAGCATAGCTAATGGTGGAGGTGTTAGAAGCTGTAGTTCAACAGAGTGTACACCTTACTCCATTCCTATACTTGTAGATGTATAAAGCAGTAGGTGTATACTAAGAAAATTAAATAATAATTTTAGCCAAGATAAAAAAGAATCTATTTGAATTTAGATTACAATTTCAATTAATTAAATCCAGTTTAAATCATTTAAAAGATCCTTCACATTAAAGATTAAGGAGTCCTGAAAGTTAAATGGGATTCTGAAGGCAGGTGTCCTCTTCCAAATTAAAGACTAGTGCACAATTCACCTGTCAGTATTGACAAATGAGTTATGAAATGAGTACTGGCAGTATAAGAAAGTTTGCTAATTGGAATCTTAATTACAAGTAATCACAGATGATTAAGCTCTAGGCTCATCTGTTTTGTGGATACATTTAGATATGGCAGGAATGGCAGCTAACCATAATTTTAGATAAAATGGGTCCCATTTCCATTTTTTTCTCCTAAAGTATTATAAAGAACTGAAAATATAAATATGAACTATAAACTATGAAATTTATATATAAAAACAGAAGATTTAATTATGTGGCAGAGATTCATAAAACAACTCAAGGAAATTTGTGATCCATCCGACTGATGAATGCAGTCATTAACCGAACCATATTTCCAGGACATGAATATTCCCCCTTTATAGAGACATATGTTTAAAGCAGGAGGCGTGATGACTCAGTGGTTAAAGATACTGAGCTTTTCAGTTGGAAAACTGACAGCCCAGATTCAAGAGCCAAGCACTGCATGATGGGATGAACTCCTGTCCTTGACCCACCTCCTGCTCACCTAGCAGTCCGAAAGCATGCAAATGCAAGTAGATAAATAGGTAGCATTGAGAAGATAACAGCTTTCCATGCCCCTTGGCATATAGTCATGCTGGCCACAGAAATGTCTTTGGACATTGCTGGCTCCTTTAGCTAAGAAATGGAGGTGAACTCTGCCCTCTAGAGTCAGACACAACTGGACAGTTATTTTGCTTTCCCTATGTTTAAAGCAGGTATTTGAAACAGATATTTTCCTTAACTATTCCTCACCAATCACTTACCATTCTCCTTTATTCTTGGATTTCCAAATGGACCAGTGAAATTTGCTATATACTATCTTATTTTCTTCCCATTAGTCCATTGACATTACCAACCCAAATATTTTCTCCTGGGTCACATTTATGCAAAATGTTGCACTTTTTTTCCAAAATTCATATTTGGTTCTTTAATTATTATCAAACACTGGAACACAAGATAAATATATCACTAACTGTCCTACTTTCATTCACACAACAAGCAACTGACACTAATTCACAGCTTCTGGTGTATATTTTAACCTTTTCATTCCTAATTAAATCTACTTCACTTCTCTGCATGTCTTCATCAACTCCACTCCCAACACCAGGTCATTTTCCTTCAAATATATTACATGATTCCCTTTTCTCTCCTGCAGAATTTCTATGGAACGGTATATTTATATCAGAAAATCTATTTTCCCTTCCTCTCTCTCTCTCTCACCAAAGACTAAAAATTAAGAGTTAATAGATTATGCTATGTGTATTGGACAAATGAAAAATAAAAATTGTAATATTGGCTCCCATCCTAATTGTTGGATGCTATTTCACAAGGGGAGAGCAATACAGAAAATGCTTTTTCCCTTACTGACATATCAAATATTTCTGCTAACAATGATACAGGGAAATCTTATCACCGCAGTATAGACCTGAATCTGAGTTCTTCCCTGTGTTCAGCTGAACTCATTCCTTCTCGTTCACCAGAAGGAGAGGAGAGCCTCTTCTATTGCTTATCTCCTGGAACCAACAAGCTCTGTGGATTGATTAACAGGGGCAGGCCACTTAGTTACAATCCTGTCCAAGGCCACTGCTGCCTCTGTATTCCAAGACATGACTACAATCTTAGATAGACTGCCTTCAGGAAAATCCCTACATGCCATATGGAAACCAAAAGCATCTACTAAGTCCCTGGAGCAGAATAATTAAGTAGGTTCATCTTCCTATGGAAATTGGTGCTACCAATCAATTCCATAGTATCTATCCAAAGTGTAACAAAGGTCAAAGCTCCAAGATGAAATCTAGATCTAATATATGTCTTCCAACATGATAATCATGGACAAGCCCTGGAAAAGAGAAATTAATGTTGCTGAATATGATTATTGCAAAATCGTATGGCATGATTCAGCAACTTGGGAGGGGATGCTACTGTGAGGCAGAGGGGCAGCCCAACAATCCCAGTTTGTCCATACCTTTATAAAAACTATAAAAGATTTGAAGACAAAATCCAAATGCTGAAATTGTTTCCTTACAAGAAATAGCTAAGTATTTTTTTGTATTTCACTTGTCCAACTTTTGTCTATTTTGAAGACTGCCATGTAATGTTAAGTTCTCACCTTTTCTATTTTTCTAATTCCAGATATATACAAAAATTGAATGGATTTTCTCCAATTATTTATCACAATGTTGAGAAAGAAAAAAAAATTCCATAACTTTTTTTTTATTCCCTCTGACACAAAACAGATTTATTTCAAAGTGATGCCCCTCAAGGTTGCAATAACATCAGTGCTGTTTTCCCTCCCCTCTCTGGGGTATTTTTGTCTGCTTCTTGCACGATGGCTTTATTCATTGCTTTAAAAACAGACTCTCTCCCAGGCTTTGCCATCATAGTAACCTGATCTGTTATTTCTTTTGTATGGGAAACAAAGACGAAATAATCCATAGAAGTAAAACTTGGGGGAAAGAATACTTTCCAAAAAAGGCTTTATATAGAACATCTGTGGCCTGGCATGGGACATAGGTATGTATATACTGTATGTATATAACTAGAAATGTATTTCAAGTTTCTTTCTCCAAACTCTTTTGTTTGTTATGTACATTCATTTCTATTTTCTTTATATACCTATAGTTACAGCTATCATTTGTTCCCCTTTTTTCAGTTTTTCTAGCTGGTCAATTATCTTTCTGAATGTGAAATTGAAGCAAAAGGCTGCTTGTATGACATTTTGTAGGATCTGGGTCTAGTTGGTATAGCAATTCCTTTCCATGGAATTAATCTATTATTTTTGTTCAGGTGCAAGAGAGCTGTGGTATCGTAGCACTCCAGCTGATCTTCTCCTAGGTACACAGATGCATCTATTTCTTTTATCTTTTTATGTCAAATAGACTTTCAAAGGAAAATATGTTTTACAGTTTAGAGATGTGAGAAACAGTTGCTTAATTAATACGTTTTCCACTAAAATCTCCGATCAAATGCTTTTCACACCCCATGCATTGTGTACCAGTACTAGGTTTGCAGTGGAAGTTTGTATGTACAATATGTTGGATTCTTTCTTTAGTTATTCATTCACTCTAAGATAGCTGTATTGCTCTATTGCATTATCACACAGATAGAAATGAGACATATGGACTAAAGCCTATTTTTGACAAGATTTACATCTGACCATCCTTGCAAATAGTAATTTAATTAAGTAAGATTAATTTAAAATCCCACCAGGGAATAGGTTCTTTCTACTCTAACATTTCCTTGTGTTTCTGTATCAATGGTTATTATTTCTATGAAGGATATGGGGATAAATCCGTTTCCCACACTACTAGTTTCAGTTGTATAATCTGCAATTTTACTCTTGGTTTTACTGAAATTGTATTCATTGTAGAACCTCAGTTCGCGACCGCAATCCATTCCTGGACGCGGTCGTGAATCGATTTGGTCGTGTTCTGAAGCGACACTCACTGTGCATGTATCTTTCTGCGCCATTTTTGTTCGCCAACCAAGTTTTGAGTTGTGAACCAATTCAAAACTCAGGTGGAATTTTTGTTTGGGAACCGAATTGGTCACGAACAGAAGCATTCGCAAACCAAGATTAGGTACCACTTTGATGAGAAGGTAACAGCATTCCATGGCATTATGCTGGCCACATGGCCATGGAAATGTCTTCAGACAGCGCTGGCTTAATGGCCTTGAAATGGGGATGAGCGCTGCCCCTTATAGTTGGCAAAAACTAGCAAAGTAAAATCCACAGGTTCTTCTTTTTTAGTGAAATTATTTTTCAGATTCTTTTCTCATCAAAAGAAACCACCTAGAACATAGAGAGTGGAGCAACAGTAGCATGTTGTCATATTACTTGAGGATATGATTATATGAGATTAAAGGAACAATACCCCAGACTCCATAGTTAGTGAATATATTGTCTGCAGTAATGAGCTAGGATGGAAAGAGCAACGAAGCAACAGTCCTGTAACCTGGGAATAGACACCATTGAATTCATTAATTGTTGTTAGTTTTTTTAATACGCATTCAGAAGTTGTGTTTTATCTTCCCTCCCCCACACCCATTTTGACCTGCTAGATAATTTGTTTGTTTGTTTGTAAAGGTAAAGGTAAAGGTTCCCCTCGCACATCTGTGCTAGTCGTTCCCGACTCTAGGGGGAGGTGCTCATCTCCGTTT
>JANHJO010003053.1:274680-285951 GCA_032468235.1 Pseudoxyrhopus heterurus
GCTGACATTGTAAACCGCTTAGAGAGGGTTGCAAGCCCTGATAGGCGGTATATAAATACAGTGCTATTGCTATAAACACCAATAGGCATGCATCAAACCCTGTTCTGCTGTCCATCGTCTGCCAGGAGTGATAATCAGCTGTTACAGAAGCCCGAAAGAGGAAAGAGGAATGTAGGAGGATGATGATTAGGATGGTGATTAGGGTAATTACGGCAATAAAGCATTTGACTTAATCTGAAGATCAAAGGTGACATGGCAGGGAACTGTGAAAGGCAGGGTGGGCAGGTGTTGGGGCAGATGGTGGTTAAAGGGACAGGTGAGGGGAAATTGGGATATTACAGAGAGTAAGCGCTGGGCAGTGGCTGGGTGATGGGGGTGTGGTTACCAAACTAGTTTAAAAAGCGATGGAAGGCGAACGCTTCCATCGCTGTCTTCATCGGGACTTCCCATCTTGCTGAGGGCTTGAATGCCTGTTTGGAAGAATAAAGTCAGTTCGTTGATCATCATTTCGTCGGCTTTTATTTCTCTCTGGAAGAACAGGCTGCTTGACTAGCTGAGAGAATACCCCCATCACCCTTCCATCGCTTTTTAAACTTTTTAACACACTATATATATTCAATACATAACACTTTGTACCAACCACACTGAAGCTGTTTTTCTTCTCTCTTGCACTTTAATCTCTCTTGCACCATAGTTAAATGAAAATGTCAAAGCAGATCTTAAGTTAATAGGTTCTACAGCTAAATATCAGACAGAAACATTCTTTGATGAAAAGATTAGGGCTGGGAATAACTGACAATTCAAAATATCAACACTGTCTTTTTGCAAATCTTGGAAAGTCTTTCTTGAAAAAAAAAGTTTGTTACGGGCATATTTTGTGAAACCCTATAAGTGTAAGTGATTCTTTTTCACATAAGGATTTGATAGCTCTGATTAAGGATCCAGGATACCACACAAAAAATTCCTATCATAACAGGAAATCTATTCAGTGATCATAGCTTTCTTTCTTTTTTCTAGTAACTTCTAACCCATATTTTGTCAATTTCAGCAAAATTTGGGTGCTGAGCTGCACTTGTTAAGACTTTAGGAAGTTTGAGCTCACAGAATTAATTCTGCTACAGTCAGTGAAAAAAATCTCTTCAACTTTTCTTCCTTATGGATCTATTTTCATGAAATGTGTCTTTCTCTTCTGCCTGGAAGCAGATAATTATATTCAGAAAAACTTCTGATATGGATGGGATGTAATCTAGTCTATTTTTTATTCAATGTATATACAATTTTGAGTAAATATTAAAATTTGGTTCATCTGATTCAAGCATCCTTAGTGGAAAATGTTAATATGCTCTTCGCTATCAAATTATATTATTAAAAGGAATTATAAAGAATTTAATGATCAGTAACTATTGTAGTCCAGCTATTCCTGGAGTCAGATAAACAAGTAATAAGACATTTGTTTAGGAAATATGCATTTGTATAGTGTTTGCATGAATATGTCACATTAAGAAAGGCATATGGTATTATGCTTACATCACAGGAGGTGGTAGTTTTAAGAAATTACTTTTCTATTTGTACTCTCATTTATATCTTTTATAATCAAGATATAAAAAGAATTTATCTTCATCAGTACATTTTTGATATTTGTAGACTAATTTTGAAAAAGAAAGCAATATTCTTGAGATGTATGTAAATTGCATATTACATGGAATATATTATGATCATAAATATTTCTTCTATTTCTTTCTTTGTCAGAAGTGAACTAAATTAAGGAATCGCTGTAACTGGTTAGTTTGAAGTTAATCAGCAACAAGAATAATGTTATGCCATTAATAAGGTTATGCCATTAATAAGGTATATTCCAAGAGGATTGTAGAATGTCCAACAAAGAAGATATGAAGACGGAAACAAAGGAGTAGACATACATTGAGTTGCAGATGATGCTTCATACAAATTCTGTGAGTACTGAGAACACATGGTTCCAGTTAAGCATATGAAAAAGTTTGGTGAATTTTGTGTAATTGAAAAGTTTTGTAGCTATGTGAACATGAACACCTGTAGTTTACTTAGTGCTGCTCTCAGATAAAAGATGACCACAGGGGAAGGATGTAACTGTCTTTGCAATGAAGATGAAAAACATTGTAGGCAGTCATAATTAAGAGTGATCAAAATAGTTGTCCTATTTCTAAAATTCTATACCCATTAAAGTGAGGTAAATCAGTAAGATCGTTGTTGTAACTACTATTTATCACCTATTACATATCATAAAATACAATAAAATAACAGCAGAATAGTAAAAGTAAAATAAAATATTTTTTGAAAAAGCAAGCATATTAGAAATAACAAGATTAAACAAGATAAAGCCAGAACTACAGCTAAGAATTAAGTTTAAATGAGAGCAGAGTAGCAATCTGTTTGTAATTACAGTTAGAACCTGTGTTCCAGATTCAGGACCAAAGGATTTTGGAGCAATGGATGTGCAAATTCTGTAAAGTAGCACAGCATCTTTTTCTTAAATATGAATACTGCCCTTGAACGGTAATATATGGCTGCTTAAATTTGTAGACAGTGGTAATTTAGCACTTCCATATTCTCTAGATCAGAGTTTTGCAGATCAAATCCAATACACTGCACAATCCTATTATTCGCTGCTTTCTGGGTTGAAACCAATAGTAGTAACATTGGGCAGCTGTTTGCTAAAAGACATTCTATCCAAACTTTGCCATCCTTTTTATTTGCACAGTGCCCATAAAAAAATAAGGAAAACTTACAGTATATTTTTTATAAAACTATATATCACTGGGGCGTAGCATCTTTCACTGCTTGCCTCTAACCATGTACAAAAATGCTCTGCTAGCATCTTTTTCCTACTGAGCTTACACTTACTATATCCCCAGTTACCAGTACTAGAATTTTCCCTTTTGT
The DNA here is from genome assembly GCA_032468235.1 of Pseudoxyrhopus heterurus. Classification (NCBI taxonomy): domain Eukaryota; kingdom Metazoa; phylum Chordata; class Lepidosauria; order Squamata; genus Pseudoxyrhopus; species Pseudoxyrhopus heterurus. Next base: position 277,600 of record JANHJO010003053.1, read on the forward strand.
TTCAAGAACCTCTAAGGTCAGCATTTGTAAATTATTATTTCTGCTGGGTTGGAGAGTAGTCAGATGACTGGCAGCAAAGGCAAGATAGAAATCAGCAACAGAAAAAAGTAACTGTCTTGGTGATTTTTTTTTCTCCCAGATCAAGGATAAGCAGATAATACTTCAACTTAGCAATGGGGAAATGCCCTTCAAGTTCAGTACTGAGAAAACAATACTGTGTAGTCCCGCAACAGAGGACTTTAACAGTCCAGTAAAACAGAGTCTGGTGGGTTGACAAGCATATATTGCAGGACCTTCAAATGCCACACAACTATGAGACCTCAGGCTGTACCCCTTTCATGAAACACTGGAATATCATAGCATTTTATGTACTGAGAAGCCCCGAAAATATTCTTTAAGCTCTATACTTAAAGAATTGAGTCTTTTCTGTTTCTTTGCAGTAACAAACCAAGTGGTCCTCATCCTGGACTTACAAGCTGTTCTTCATCCATCACCTTGCATAGAATTCAAACTGATTGCTAGAGCCCCCTCAATATTTTCAGCTGTTTCTTACTGTCCATTTTAACAGAATGTTCCTAATCCAGGAACAGGACTCATTACTGAACATAATTACTGAACATAAAGCCCTATACAGAATTTAGCATACAACAGACTGATAGCATTGTGTAGTCTGTATAGCAGAGGTTCATTTTGTCCCTATTTTAGTTAATAGTCCCTCTGAAATAAGTTGGATAAATGATTATGATTCAGTCTTTAGATTGAACAACTATTATTACCAAGGCAGTACAGGTAATTTTTAAATTAAATAAAGCTCAGAAAGCTTAATTATGTGAAGGTAAATTACCAACACTTTCTCTTATTCGTTTTCCATTTCAATAAAAGTTTTCAATAGGAATACAAATGCAAAATACATATTTACCTCATTTCACTTTTTGAACAAAAAGCAACTCCTCAGTCCTAGTACTCGTGAAATAATACCAAAGTGATCATAGAAATATTAGAAGAATCATATATATTTTTCAGGCATTACTTGTTTTCATGCTCATGTCAATTAAAGGGTGATTATTTTTGTAAGACTAAAATGCAAGTACAGGCTTGTTACATACATACATTCTTCATATTTAGGTTATAGACTAAAGCTATATGATGTATGACTCACATCTGATGTGCTAAAAGTTTAAATTTGCCATCACTGAGGAAAAATAAAATTAAAATTTTATAGACACACATTTTTTCTGCAATCAAACGTAGGATCTTGGACAAAGGAAGTTGAACTATCATCTTGAAAAAATTAAGACCTTCATTCAGCAACTCTAAAAAAACAATCAAAATAAGCTTGCACAATCCATCTTGTAATTTAATTATAAACTTGAATCTATTTCTTCAATTCCTGTAATTTGCAGATATTTAGAAGAAATGGATAAAGGAACAAAACTGCAATGCTGATGAATTTATTCCAATGTCACTTAGGGAAAGAATTTCCAGTGATGCTCTGAAAACAAACAAAAATCCTACTCATGCAATGTTTTTGGAGGGAGGAAACAGACACAGACATATGGGAGATGGAGCTTTTTCCAACTCTTAGTTGCTAGTAGGAAAAAAAGGTTTCATATGCAAATTTCATCCTTGCAATTCTGGATGAGTTTACTGCTATCTGTATTGCCTGAAAAAAAAAGTATAGGGAGTGCATTATACGTAATAAACTAATTAATTTATAACCTCATCCTCTGTTCACATCAAGTCTAGCCACATAAATTGTATATCACCACATCAATGGCAAGGTGACTCTGTAGATCACTAGAATGGATCTCCTCAGGAAGCAAATATTTTTTTAATACATTAGTCATAGCTAGGTGGAAATGTATAATGTAGTCATAGTATGTAAGTTATATCACTACTGTGTTTCCCCCAAAATAAGACCAGGTTTTATTTTCTTTTGGGCCCCAAAATAAGCACTAGGGCTTATTTTCAGGCATGTCTTATTTTTCCCCATGTACAGGAGGCCCACTTCTGGTTGCTCATCGCAGGGCACAAGGCCGCATGGCATGCCTATGCCGCAGCCAGGGAGGGGGGGTGGAACTGCCCCATGCACCCCACACTGACTTAACTCAGGGCCAGTGCAGCCATGCCCCAACACCTGCCATGGCCCCAACGTGGCCCTGGCACCAGTGCCCTGTGTGGCTTCCTGCTCTACTGCAGCCAAAAGCAAGCAGAAAAGTGGGCCAGAGGCCACATTGGCTCCTGCTGCACATGGTTGCTGGTGCTGGTGTTGGGATGTGGATGGCCTGGCTGTGGTGTCTTGAGGTAAGCTGGTGCAGGACACATGGGGCAGCTTCACCACCATCCTGTCTTGCCTCATGGCCGCAGCAATGCAAGCAACTAAATGGAATGGGGGGGCAGGCAGCTGCATAGGCTCTTAAGTAGGGCTTATTTTGGGAGTAGGACTTATATTAGGCACACACACAAAACATGCTAAGCTTATTTTTAGGATAGGTCTTATTTTGGGGGAAATCGGATAGTAACATTAGGAATTCTGACGATGTAGACCAAATGGACTAAAAGTGCTCCTACTGAGAAGCAAATTGTTGAGGAAGTTGTAAACATAGAGTTCCAAAGAATAAAAAGTACTTTTAGCCAGAGTTCACAGAGAGGAAAGAAAGTACGAGATTTATTTTTGCTTCTCTATTTCTCTGGATTTAAAAACTCTTGGATTGTCTCCTAAAGGTGTGTTGCCTTCAGGACAAAGGGAATACTTTTGATTGTCTTCCCTTTCTTCCACTTAGTAAGTTTGTTCCAACATCACTAAAACCTAGTTGGAGAAAGTTTAACTGAAAACCCCTGGGATCTATTTACAAGTTAATAAGTTTATAATAAGGATTGAGCATTTAATTGTTTTAAAGATTAACCTGCTTCTCAGCACTAAAAATGTACTCTTCCTTTCTGAAAACTGGAGGTGAGTTACCAATATAAGATTTGTAGCAGAGTGAGAATCAAGAGTTTGAGAGCTTCTCTGATGTATGGACTGGAAAATCATTGGAGAAACTAGGTGCTAGGTGACTGGACAAATGTGTTGCCAGCAAAGGAGTGAACAGAGCCATCTGCTAGTTGCCATGGCTACCATTCTTTTTAAGCAGTCTTCATTTCATAAGATTTTACTTTAATCTTAAATCATCTTATTGGCAAAAGAGCATGTTGATTATTTGGACAGGACACTAAATTTCAGAGTACTTGAGTTATAGTGCATACATAAAATCAAGCCAGCCATAAGAATTATGAGGTATAAACATGGTTCATGAATACATGCATAAAATCCTGTCAGTAAAAAAAAAATATGGCAAGCAAATACGTGCATAGTGTACAAGATAAGGGCAAGGATTCCCTTAAGGACAGCTGAATTCCTAGGGATTCTATATACATTTCCATTAAGTTCTCCTGGTAGCCATATGGAAATATTCTGCCATTGCTTTCTTCCAGAAAGCTGTTCTGACACTCCAATCTACCTTTCCGGCTTCTTATTTCCTAGTATTTGCTGAAAAAATATTAAGCAGGTCCAACTTTGCTTAAGTCTCCAAGACTATGTCATAAATTTGCCTGATTTTCATGTTCCTGGAAGATTAGATTAGTTTCTACATTCAGGAAAGCAGAATCCTGAATCCTTGCTGTCTATATACAAATGAGCAAAAATGATAATTCCTTCATTTGTTTGATCATATGAATATTCAAGGCAGGTATTAATTGACTTAAAAATGTATATTACGTCCATCTTGTTTCAGGAGTAAGCCTCAGGCTCAAAACCATCTTTATATATTGCATTCTCCACCTCTCACTAATTTGCCACTTCCATGATGTTCTTAAGTTTACAACTTTCACATCTCCCACTTTCTATACTCACATATCAGACGAAGCCCAAGTTGCTTTACATGTACTATTCACACAAGAGAGGCTAGAGAGAACTCAAAAGGGGAATGTCTATAGACGTGATGGTGAACCTATGGCACACATGCCAGAAGTGGCACGCAGAGCCATCTCTCCAGGCATGCCAGTCATCACCCGTTGCTCTTCCAGATTCCAGCACGCACATTCGCGCTGGCCAGCTGGTCTTTGCACCCGGGGGGGGAGAGCCAGAAACTGGAAGACCAGGTGGTTGCACTCACATGCACCTCGGAGGAGCTGTTCTTCTGGTTTCCGGCGCTCCCCCCCACCCGTGCGCATGTTCCCATTTTGGCACTTGGTGCTGAAAAGGTTCGCCAACACTGATCTATTGTCATTTCTTCACATAAATGCTTCCAGTGGAATCATTCCTTAGAGATATGAAAATATTTAGAATGGTAAAGAAATGTGTATATTTCTAGTTGTCAGCCATACAATTACCATCCTCTGCTTTTTAATATATATTTGTTTTCTGTAATTCCTGTTTTTTTCTCATTAATATGAATTGAGCACAAAAATATCTATTGCATTTATGGAAAAGAATCCCTATGCAAGGAAAACAAATATGTAATTAACCTCATGCCTGACAGAGTCCAGCTGAACTGCAGCTTCGCCTAGCTTTATTCCAACAAGTAGTTGTTAAATTGTTTGGCCTGAAGTCCGCTGGGTTTTCATCAAAAAGCTTTTCTGAGTCACCAACTGACCTGGCCTCAAAGAAAAGGTTTTTTCCATTTTCTTTTTCAGACAGATATTGTCTTTCAAGATCTCCTCTCCCTCCACCAAAAATATTTCTGAAATAGTTTCCCCTTTTTGTATAGTATTATGGTTGTTTGAACCTATAGCCCCATGCTTCCCATGTAATTCTTACAAAGGCATTCTTTTTGGAGACTTTTCTATTTTGAAGTTGACAAACATGAATGGAGAAGCAAAACTTGGGCAGATCAGGAAAGGCAGAAGATACTCAGGATTCTAATCCCTGCTTCTCTCCTTTCCCCAACCCATAAGAGAAAAAATATTTTCCTGTCACAATTCATTCCCATCCATTGTTTAGAAATGCAAGGAGGGAAAAATATTCCACTTTCCTTTGCTCCCTTCTCCTCCGCTGCTCCATCTCTGGCAAATTCATCAGTTACCTGAAGACCGTGATGTTATTATGCAATCACATCTCTGATGGATCAAAATCGGTGGCCATTAGATCACATTCTTCTACTAGGATTAAGTTTTATTGTTTACTGTTTGTTTACTAAAAACAGCTTTATTACACCTAAGTCAAGTTGGTTTCCAAAGTAGCTTGTTATCCAAATGGCACCATTATAAAGAGGTCTTTGACCTGTTCATGGGAAAAGCCTATAAATCCACTATGATAGGAAGGCAGGTGTCAGGCCTGTTTTTTGTCAACAAACAATTAATATGATGTTCTTTTGCCATGTCTCAGCAGGTGTAGTACAACAAAACCCAAGCTCTGCAGAGTGGTGGTATCACCATATAAGGATGTAAAAAAGGGGGGGCTTGTGCAGTGATATTGTTATGGTGTGGGGCTTGCCATAACTTGTTGGGATTTATTACTATAGATTACCAGAGGGGGAAGGAACAAGAAATTATATTTTCATTATGTTTCATTGCAATTCCTTCCCCTCCCATCCAGGATTCTAATAACACATTTAATGGTTTTATTTTACAGTTTGTTTGTTTTTATTGTTTTGTGTATGATGTTACAATACAGACAACTGCATACATGTTTTAAAATAAATAAATAATAATACACATGATGGTTTTGCCCAGAAAAATTATGTTAAACTATAACTTAAGAACCATTCCCTTGCCATTTCACCATAAATATACTTAGCTGAATGAGACTGATTAAATCTCAGTAGAGTGGGACAACTACAACTAGAAAGTCATCTTTTCTACTTTGATCTTTCTAGATAGCACAGGAAGATCTGAAAGGAGTTCATGTGAGCATTCGTCTGAAGGTTCATAAAAGAATCCAGGGACTTTGGAATCCAGATAAAACATTCAAACCTTTTGTTTATATAGGAAAGTGGGTCAAGTGGGCAAGATCTTGCAATTGTGTGTGTGCATCTCATGTCATTTTTGAGGATGAAACTGATGCAGACATTCCATAAAGTAGCATGTCTTGCAATTCTCTATTCAAGGATAATATATGAAAAGAACTATTTCTGATCAATCAGCTTATAGCAATTCTTCCAGCTCTAGCTGAAGCAGTTTCATCATAATGAGATGTCCCAAAGGTGCTTTTTCAAGAGGCAACTGAACTTTCTGGTTTTTCTTTGAAGACATTTCACTTCTCATCCAAGAAGCTTCTTCAACTCTGACTGGATGGAGGGGAATAGAAGGATTTATACTCCTTGCAGACAGCTGGTCATTCGCATTCTTTTAGAAAGTTATTGAGGCCACCTGGAGGTTTATCTGTGTCATCAGGGTCACCTGAGTAGTGCAAGTGGGTGTGGAGCCTTCTTGGAACTGTTGAAAGGACTGTGTTATAGACTGGAGATAGATGATATTGACATAGAGAGCCTCTTTGGTCCTTCTTTCAAACCAGCAGTCCTCTCTGTCCAAAATGTGGACTCAAAGAAAAATAAGAAAGTCCAGTTGCCTCTTGAAAAAAGCATCTTTGGGACAACTATGACCTGGATGCCTGAGAATTTCCATACACATCATAATCAGATATTCAGCTTGATATAGTTGCAGTTTCATAATCAGGTCAGAGTAACTGTCATGCATTTCTCTCTACCCACCCTTTCTTATCCCCTTTCCCATCAAATCAAAAAGGCAAAGGAGATGAAGACCAACACAGCCTCTGAAATAATAAGACTTCTGGAGCAAAGAAGCATTCACGTCTTTGAAAACCACAGTGAACAGTCACTGAACGTCTCCAACTGTATGAAGATTGTTGTGCCAGAGGAAATCTTCTTCACCATCGCTACAGTAGGAATCCTGGAGAACCTGCTAGTGCTCATTGCAGTGGGGAGGAATAAGAATCTGCATTCCCCCATGTACATTTTCATTTGCAGCTTAGCTGTTTCAGACATGTTAGGAAGCTTATCCAAGACTCTGGAGAATATCTTCTATATCATATTTTGCAAAACGAGCTACCTTCCATGTCGTGGAATGATGGTAACAACTCTGGATGATATTATAGATTTCATGTTTATTTTATCTCTACTGGGATCGATTTTCAGCCTTTCAGCCATTGCCGCTGACCGATATATAACTATATTCTATGCACTGCGTTACCATAACATCATGACTCAAAAGCGGGCTTTACTGATTTTGCTGGTGATTTGGGCTTTCTGTGCAGGAAGCGGCATAGCAGTGGTGATTTTCTCCCATGAGACTGCCACTATTGTATCTTTCTCAGGTCTGTTTTATTTCATGCTGATTTTTATCCTCTGCCTTTACATCCATATGTTTCTGCTTGCTCGTTCCCATGCCATAAAGATCGCCTTGATGCCTGCAAGATCTGTCCACCAGAGAGCTAACATGAAAGGAGCCATTACGTTAACAGTGTTACTTGGTGTTTTTCTCTGCTGCTGGGCTCCCTTTGTTCTTCACATGCTTCTGTTACGGTTTTGCCCCGAAAACCCTTATTGCATTTGCTATTTGTCCATCTTCCATGTCAATGGTATGTTAATCATGTTCAATGCTGTCATTGATCCCATGATTTATGCATTTCGAAGTCCAGAACTGAGAAGTACTTTTAAAAGATTGTTCTGCTGCTGGCAGCCAAGCTGGGCTTAGCTACTAGAAATTCAAAACTCCAGTGAGTTTTGTCGTTTTACCAATTTATCATATAGGATCTCAAGGATTCTAAAGCAGGAGTCTCCAACCTTGGCAATTTTAAGACTTGGGGACTTCAACTCCCCAGCTTGGGGAATTCTGGGAGTTGAAGTCCCCAAGTCTTATAGTTGCCAGGGTTGGAAAAAAACCTGTTCTAGAGAATCTAAATATGTTGATTATCAATGCTGCTCTGCCAAGCTTAATATCTTTAATTAGACCACCATCAGATATAGGCCTCACTCAGATCTTTGTAGGTAATGACTTTCATTAGAATTTGCCAAAGGAATCTGCAGTAATAGGGCATTACAGCTGAGGTTGCTATATTATTTACTGCTGATCAATAGATATGTTTTCTCTAACCAAGAAATTCTTTGAGCTAATTAACATACTTATCCTTTTTTCTTTCCACATGGTAATAGGATTTTGCTCAAATCTGTTGCTGCAGCTGTTAAAGAAGAATCGGATTGTAAAATATGTTTTTGTTTCCCTTTGCTTTACGTCTAGTTCCACCTTCCTCTTATATAAACAACTAGCTAATTGCCCGGCTTTGCTCAGGTTTTTTTTTTTTAAGGGAAGTATCTTGTGCCAGTATGCCCTGTTGGTTGTTGATGTTTTGTGTGT
>JANHJO010003053.1:315155-336416 GCA_032468235.1 Pseudoxyrhopus heterurus
GGCTCCTGCACGGGGCGGGGTGGGGGGAGGGAAGAGGGAAAGGCGCGCCCGAGGGTCGGGACGTCCGAAGGCACGTGGGCCGCCTGAGTCAAGGGAGCGCAGCCGGGAGGGAGACTGTGGGCCCGGTGCGCCTGGCGGCTGTCCTCCTGCACCTGCGAGGAGAAGGGAGAGCTCTTCAAAAAGGTAACGAGCCATCCGGACAGAGCAGGGGAAGTTCGTCTGGTCTGCGCCCGGAGGAAGCCACTCGGGGAGGGGTTGGGGTCGCCTTTGGCGGACTATCTTGCTTGTCAGAAAGCCCTCTGTCGGAAACGCTGAGGGGAGAGGGTCGCCTTAGTTCCGTGAACGCTGCTTGCCAGCCTTGCTGTAGCATTACGTCAACCTTTCCCGTCCGAAGCGCATCAAGGATGCTGAGACTCCAGTCCCCATAACCCCCAGCTAGGATGTGCGCGTATTGGGACTTGCAGCCCCAACACGCGCACCTGCTCTGAAAAGGCCGCTTGAAGCGCCCCTGGGCGGTGACTGCAGCACCAGGTGGCATTTTCAGTGCCTGAAGTTAGAGACTTTTTTTTTCTGAATGACAGGAGCTCCCTTACAGGTAATCCTCGACTTACAACAGCTCATTTAGTGACTCATTTGAAGTTACAAGGGCACTGGAGAAAAGGGACTGAGGACCGTTTTTTCATGCTTACGGCTGTTGCAGCATCCCCAAGGGTCACGTGATCGAAATTCAGACGCTTAGCAACTGGTTCATATTTATGACGGTTGCAGTGTCCCGGGGTCATGTGATCCCCTTTGGCATCCTCCCGACAAGCAAAGTCAGTGGGGAAGCCAGATTCACTTAACAAGTGTGTCTAACTTAACAACTGCAGTGATTCACTTAACAACTCCGGGAAGAAAGGTCATAAAGTGGGGCAAAACTCACTTAACAAATGTCTCACTTAACAACAGAAAATTTGGATTCAATTGTGGTAAGTCGAGGGCTACCTGTATTTAATTGGAGTGTGTGTGAGAGAGATGGAGCCAAGAAGCTTTCGCCAGTGTGGGGTTGTAAATGCCTTCTTGAAAGGTTTGGAATAGCTTGGATTAGTGTTTTTCTCTCCTTAGTATGAGAACACTAAAGGGTTTTTATATATCTATTTGGAAGTATTTGTTGCACATAAATTGTGGGAAATATTGAGTAAGGTGAGAAATTCAATAAAAAAATTTTTTCAGGTTTAATACCATAATCCTTAGCTTATTGCAAGGTTTTTTTCAGAATGGCTGTTTGTTTGTTTGTTTGTTTGTTTTAAAGTGGTTGCAATAACCAATATCTGTTAGGAGTATTTAGAAAAGAAAAAGTTATATTTCAGGAATGTGCATGAAAGAGAAAAAGTAATTGAGGTGAAACAAAATCTGTGATGATTTGCCCATTCTGGGCATCAACCCAGACAAAACACTTTTAAGCATGAAATAGTGAAGTTTAGAAGAAGTTTCTTGGGCTGCAGAAATCTGGTTGTTAGAAGGCATCAAATAAATTAAACAGAGCTGCTGCCTTCTAGTGGTTAAATTTTTACAGGTCAGAATTCACCCTAGTCGTGAACTTAGACTCAGAGCAACCATTTGCCATAAATATACCGGTCGAAATATTCTAACTGAATGAAATGTGAAGATAGATAAATTGACAGGCTACATGTTCTTGATCTCTCACTCTAGACACAATCCTTTTAAGCAATTGCTTCTTTCCAGAGCAGGAGAATATCCTGGCGTTATATATTAAATTATCAGTTGAGATGTAACTTTAAAAAATATTTAAAATAAACTTCCTTTTCTAAGATATACATAAGAACCCAGTTTGATGCTGTGGTTAAGGCACCAGGCTAAAAATTGGGAGACTGAGTTCCAGTCTTGCGTTAGGCATGAAGCCACCTGGATGACTCTGGTCCAGTCACACTATCTCAGCCCTAGGAAGGAAGCAATAGTAGATTTGCCAAGAAAACTGCAGGTACTGTCCAAGCGGTTGTCAGAAGTCAAGACTGATTCAATGACACAAGAAAAAACTATACCTGAATAACATTGCAGGTATTCACAGAAATGTGACCTAGTATCCACCCTCCACACTGTATTTAAAGGTTTATCTGCAGAGTTTATCCTTCGTTCCCTGGCTGTCTGCCAAAACTAATTTCTATCTGATAGCATGAGAAAGATAATTATCCAAGACAGGGCTAGCCTGGAGTACTAAAAATGTTCCTACTTGGCTACCATCATTTGCTTCCTACATATAAATCACATAGGCATGGTCAATAGAACACAGAACAAAATACACACTCCAGGAAAAGTTTTACACCTGAAGTACTAAAAAAACTGAGGCAAACAAATGAAACCAGAAAATCCAATGTCTTTTCAGCAAAATACACCATAGACAGCCTTACAGTACAGATTTCTATACAGAAGGTCAATCTGTACAGTCTTTAGACACTTTAACATTGTCACAAGTGAAGGTGCATAACTCAGGTCATTCAGTTATGTCTTACAGCATCACAATCAAAAATTCCAAAAGTGTGGACCAAATTAAAGCATTCAACACAGAATTTGGGGGGGGGAAAGATAATGAGCTTAGATACAAATGCATACTCTACTTGCTTTTTAATCCTAATGGTTATTGAACTTTTGGAGGGCTTCTGAAAACAACATAGTTATTACACTGGTGTCCTGAAGCCAAACATCCAAAAAAACTAAGAACACACACAAAGTACACAGATACCTGATCGTAGCAAGCTGAACAGTGCAGTACAGAATCTTTTTCAATGTTTAAGTACACTTTGTAATCTCATTAAAGGGAAGGGAGAATGCAGTGTGCATAGTGCAAGAATGATGACATGAAAGTCAGTTTTGAAGTTCCAAACAAAAGTAAGCCATCCGTACAGACGTTGCTTTGTGGGCAACAGATAAACTCTCCTACTGCTGCTACTACAAGAGAAACACATGTTCGATGCCCCAATTCTCACGTTCAATCAGGTTCATCTTAATTGGAATTAATTTTCCAAATAAGCAAGGGGAAGATGTGGGTGGAGGGGAGAGAAATATTATTTTAAATTCAAATGAATCAATGGATGGGAAAATTCTTCTTACCCTTTCTGTTTTTATTAAAAATCACACCCAGCCCCTTACCCTCTACTGAATCAAAACTCAAACTACATTACATTGAGACCTTATGCTTTCCAAGGAGTAGAAAGCTTATTTTAAGGACTATGAAGATTTTCTTTACAGTTTAAATTTTGGATATCTTATACATCACAAATAATGCTGTGTAATGCCAAGTAATTGACACCAAGTCTGTCTTAGTCTGTAATGTAAGCCAAAGTAGCTAATTTATTGTATTGTGGATATTATTGTCTCAGTTTTGAAAATGTCTAATCTTTTTTGTAGGTTTTGCTCTTACTGGAAGCTGAAGTTCCTTTTGGTTGAAGGAATATTTAGATCTATTCGTTGTGAGGTTTTATGACATACCTGAAGATAATGATTTCATCATGACTCTCTTCCAATGGTATAATACATCTGTAATATTTTGTCCTAGTGGCAAATTGGTTCCAAGAGTGCTGTAAACTGGTGAGGAATTTTTTCTTCTTAATACTATAGCTGTCTTTGTACAACTATTGTCAAATTAGATTACTCATTTGATTCTGACTGTCTTATGACTTATTTGGGCATAAAGGCACTATAGCATATTCTCTCTTTCAAGTGAGTATGTGTGTGCTTTCTATGCCACTAATCTTCTCACAGTTAAATATCATTGCAGGAGCACAAGATTTTCAAATATTCAACTTATTCTTAATTATGGGTGCTGCTGCTGATTAACAAACTCTATTTAGGTTCTGTGGTTCTATTGACTGTCCTTTTTAAACAGAGAAGAATTATGGGCATCTAATTGAAGAAAGATTTTTTTTTGTGGTTTTTTGCATTGGCACCAAGATTAGCATGCAGTGGCAATGAGCCTTAAATAACATCACATATTTGAATTCAGTAAGGAGCTTTAAGTATTACCATAAGTTTAAAAATGAGTGATTTGACCAGCTGGAATCAAGTTTAGCTAATAAAAATGGATTGAAATAGTGCAATATTTCTGAAGTTCAGATGGCTTTTTTTGTATGCAACTACATTAACTATGATTTGGCTGTGCTGTTAATTTATTACAGAAAAATCATTTGACTTTTATCTGGTGTAAGCATCGTAAATTGTCTTTGTAATATCTATAATCCTTATAATAAGTCCTATATTGTACATAGCATTGTGAAGTTTCACAGTGCTATCGGTAAAGTAACTTTTATGGTTTAATTGATAGAAAAACATCACTGAAATATACTGGAACTTTGGAGTTTTTATTTAACAATAGGAAATTATCCAAGGAAGTGATTGCATTATTTAAGTAGTAAGATTTTAATTTTAGTTTTCTGTATGTTTTGAACCTGACTTTTCAGTCATAATATGTTTACTTCTCAAGTTCAGTTATTCTGTTACTGCTCAAGTCTATAAAGCAAATTAAATCTAGTTTGAGAAGTAACTTTGATCTGAATTCAAGTTCAAATTGGGAGTTCAAATTTTGCTTTGGTATATTTGATAAGTTGTTGTTGGCATTATTCTTCACATAACCTGCATTAGAATAAAATTATGTCAAAAGAAGTCAGCTTCAAGGTTGACACCTCTTTCTTATGCACATTTTATAAATAGAAAACATTTTAGGCGAAGAAGAATCATTATAGATTAGTTCATAAAACACATTGCATATATAAACTGATATTGCTAACCAATTAGATAAATAGATAAAACAAACTGCTACATGTTTCTTATGTATTACATAAGACAAAATTTGGTCACACTTAAGAAAATGAAATCATTATAATTTGAAAGTTAATTAAATAAAACTGATCAGAGTGTTTAGTATATTTCGCTTATGTATGGAATTAACAACTCACAGAAAAAGTTATGCAATTGTTTAGGAAAGAGAAAACAAAACCACAATTAAACTGTAAAATCTTTGCATAGGAAAAGTTTGTTATAGCAGTCATTCACAACACTTGTAGTGCTAAAATAATACATTAGAGGGCAGGCTATAACTTCAGATTGCTATGTCTAATGCATTGTACCAATGTACAACTAATACTAATGTGCCACAGAAGCATTTGTCAATAGAATGAAATTAATATTTTTGGTGTTTTATGAATACCTGGGTTTCTTTGATCCCTCGTAAAGTGCAGGGAACATAGCTGAAAGAACTTAAAGATTTTGATATATAATAAATGTGCTGGGTTTAATTCTCAGTAGAAAGCTTGGATGGATTCTGATGCTATTTTACTATGCTTTTGTATTATGAAGTATATGAAATATGAAAAAGAGTAATATTATTACATTATTTGTACATAAATTATAACTGGTGAACAACCAATCAGGAAGACTGAATTCTTGAAGAAAGGGACTGTTCATCTTCTAAATTACTGTATGTGGATTTTGTATAATTTTGTATTTCAAATCAGGTTTGAAAATTACATTCCTCAAGATTTGATTATACTAACTTACAATTTGATTAAGGCGGAGGCCCAATTTTTCTTGCTTTTACTATGTAATTATGAAAGCAGGAATAATTCTTCACTTAATTTAACAATTCAACTCTTAATATTTCTTAGGAGCTGTATACAAAACTATCAGCACAATGCTGCCACAATCGACCAAAATGCAGAAACCGTTTCAGCTGGTATTTAGGACCTGTCTGCTATCCTATCGCTCCTGTATCTTTCCATGCATCAAAGGGAAAACATCCTTACATCCAATAAAGCAGAAAACAATGTCCCTGGTGCTGAGCTGCCAAAGTCAATATCTGCATATGTCCGCTCCTCTTGGGGTTTCCAAAGAAGGGGGCTTAGTGGGCAAGACATCTTCCCAACCTGAAGACCCTCAAAATAAAGAACTGAAGAGAGAAAATCTTGCCACATCGGCTGGTAATTTTGCCAGGGGAAAACCTATACAGCCCAATTCTGTAGAACTTGACCCTTTACAAGATAAATCCATTAGCCTTGTGCAAAGATTCAAGAAAACTTTTAAACAGTATGGCAAAGTCCTGATTCCCGTGCATCTTTTGACCTCCAGCATATGGTTTGGAACTTTTTACTATGCAGCTTTAAAGTAAGTGCAGAGATATTATATATGCCGAACACCGATGATAATTTCTGTGTTGTAATTCATGTTATGTACTTTTTTTAAAAAGCTGTACATAAATTTGGGGAGGATGGACCTGAAGAAAGGGAAGAGCCGGCGCTACCTTGTATTTCATTTCAAAACAATAATGTGTATTATCTTAATTGGCCAAGAATTCAGTGAAGGATGGAGCTAACAACTTTAGCACAGGATAGTTATTAAAGACTGAGAATTTAACAAACGCTGTTTTGCTTATTGAAAGTCTTAGCTATCCCCAAGAAAAGTAGAATTAAAGAGCCTGGAGCTTATCATATTTGAAATTAGAAAAAAATCTTAGAACGTTATCAAGAATCTCTGATCATACTTGAATAATTGCTATGAAAATAACTTGATTTTGTATGAGAAAAGGAATGCATTTAGATGTACAAGAGAAGTAATGAAACACTTGTACCTTTTCTGAGTAGGAAGCCCAAATACACATAAAGTGCCTATGCATACTCTAAAATAAAATTGATTTTAATACATTAACTAAAGTTGTAAGTATATACTAATAATAGCCCTCTTGAACTCAGTGGAAATTTTAATACAATTCTGTAAAATTGTACTGTGATTTTTCTTATCTAAATCTATCAAATTTAGTGTTCTTTCTTTTGGAAGTCTCCTTCCCTCACTCTTGTTCTGTGCCACTTTATTGAATAGTGGAAAGTGGAATTGTGGGTAGTGAAGAAAATACATGTTAGAGGCCATCCTTCATTTATTTCCATGTGTTCACATGCCAGCAACTTCTGTTAGGTTAAAACCTAACAGAAGTTAAGTCCAAATTTAGTTCCTGGCCTACCAGTTAAGAAAAAAGAGCAATTTTTTAAAATCATGGTTATCTCTATTATTTTGCAAAAAAAAATTACATAAGTCAACATTTAAGTATTTATTTGCTTTGTGCAATAAATTTGTGTTGTAAAATGGGGCAAAACTCACTGAACAACTGTCTTGCTTAACAATAGAAATTTTGGGCTCAATTGTAAGCATAAATTGAAAACTACCTGTAAAAATAAGACAATACGATGTCATCTTATGAAAAAATAGTAGTGTGAGGGAGTCTGTATATAAAATCGGAAGTTATACTTGTGTTTATAGCAGTTCTGATGTTTTATTTTCTGTTTTAATCCTAGCTTAATTTCAAAAGGTGAGCAGTTTCTTGTATAACATGTAAAAATGCTAATGATGAAGCTAGAATAAGTAATACAAGTTTAATTAGTTCCTAAGAAAATATCTGCTAGGGCCATGAACTTAACGTATAATATAGGATCTCTGCTCAGTAATTCTGCTGCATGGTTGCATACATGCTCTAAACCTTACTAGTGAATATTTAAAATATCTCTGGCTTAAGTTACAAAATTGGAACCCCTGCCATATACACAAAAGTGTGACAAAGTTCAGTGGGATTAATCCCATGTACATATGAATAGACTAGCACTTTAAATGAGTTTTAAAGGCTCTGTGCTGTATGAATTCAGTAGTTCTACAAGAAGGATCCTAAATACATTTGAATTCCTTTGTAGATTTAAAATATGATGTCTTGTTGAAAACTAAAAACAGTCATCCCAAACATTAATATTCTAGCTTCCCAATTTAGATCCTTACATTTGTTTAAAACTGTGTCAAGCTACGTGATCAAGAAGTAAATGTAATTAATGTCTGTAGTATCTAATAAAACCAGCTATTTATTTTTTTCTGAATACCTGAAGATAAATATGTATCTAGAAACAAAATTTTAAACAGCTTGGATGTTTATTACCCTGAGAAGGGATAAATTTAGAATGACATTTAGACCCATTGCTTTTAGAAAGGGCACTTAATGCCATCTGGTTAGAATAACTAAAACAGTTATAATACCTTCTGATGTCAGAGACACTTGTCCTTCTGCTCACTAATTATCATTGTTCTACCTCTTCTATGAGAGGCCACAAATTGTAACCTACTTAAAATGAATAAATCTTCACTTCGGGCATTGCCAGTAATTGGCTCATTAGTTGTTTATTTACTGTTATTTAGGGGTAAATAACAGTAAATCCCTTTCCAAAGAGATCAAACGTTAATTTTCTATCCTAACAAATCTGGTTTCAAGACCTTGTAAACTTTCTGCCAATCAGAAGTGATAGAATTCATAAAGATGAGCTGCAAAGAAAAGCACGGTTTACATTATAAAAAGATAAAGGTTTCCCCTGTCCAGTTGTGTCCTATCCAAGGAAGGCAGCATTGTCCGAAGATACTTCTGTGGTCATGTGGCCGGCATATCTATATGCCAAGGCACATAGAATGCTGTTACCTTCCCACCAAAGTGATATCTATTTATCTACTTATATTTGCATGCTTTCAGACTGCTAGGTTGGCAGGAGCTGGGGCAGGAACAGGAGCTTACCCCATCATACAGGACTTGGGTTTCAAACTGCCCACTTTCTGATCGACAGTCCAATGTCTTTTAACCAAGCCTTAAAGACATAATTGAATTTCTTCTCAAAGAAACATGTAGGGTTGTGACACTTCACTTTTTCATATTGTCTTTTAATACTTATATCCAGTAAAGTTTCCAACAATAACTCCAAGGCATGGGTTAAGGTATTGTTTGAAATCAGCTAAAGTTCATTGGTACAAATGGACCAAACTTAACATTTGATACTCAGTTTTAGTTTAATGGAGACTACATGTTCAGAATAATGTTTAATTCACGTTTTCAGAAGAACCTGGCTATATTTTTCTCTTAAGACGTATTAACTAATTGTGTAGCTTGTTTAGACAAGAAGTTGATATATGCCAGATAGAATTTTGATTTTTTTTAAACTTGGCATTATCTTCTTCAGTGTTAGCTTTTATGGTTAAGGCAAACATTCCAAAATTATTTTAATGTGAATCATATAGTCTACCCTGAGGACTAATACTTTCATTCATCTTGGCCTTGAGTTACCACAATAAAGACAATAGTGAAATAACTCTAAGAATCAGTTATGTCTGAATAGCCTAGAGAGGTGATTCCTAACATTTTAATGCATAGCACTACATGATCAATTTTGAAGACCATTATCCACAATCTGGCCCCTGCAGGTACTATGTTATGCTTGATCCCTTTCATTGCATGCTCTTACGATTCATAATTTAGGTAAAAATAAGCAGAGCCGTACAAAATCATTACACCTTCCAAGTTGCTGGTTTTCCCACCTGAAATATCAAATTGACAATCTGGTGATATTTTTGCTATTTAGATATGTTTATAATTCTATATACATACACAGATATACATACAAACCTAATTTAGAAGCTGTGTAATAGATCATGTAAAGCACCCTCCCAGATCCATAAGGCATGGAACACAAGTTGTAAATCATAGTTTTAGAATATTGAAATTAAATTTCAAAACTGGAAATCTGTATGTGATATACTTCATGTTTTCCTTCTTATAACCTATTGGCAATTCATTCATTACTCTGTATCAGTTGAGGAAAAAATAAGCAATTTGTTATCAAATATAAAAATCCTTCTTTATTATAACTCTACAACAAAGTTTACTGAAATAGGAATGATGTAATTTATTGTAATATGTCTTCATTTTACAGGGGAGTAAATGTCGTTCCATTTCTTGAATTCATAGGGTTGCCTGAAAGCATTGTAAACATCCTAAAGCATTCTCAAAGTGGAAATGCATTAACTGCCTATGCGTTGTATAAGGTAAGTAGATCCATGAGTTTCTTAATGCTACTCACAGGAATATTTGAATGTACGGTTACAATAGAAGAGAATATCTGTAGCTCAGAGTTGAAATGTGAAGTCCTTGGTGCTCTCTGAGCTTCATTGTTTGCTCGTCATTGTTTCATTATCTGACAAGCAAATGTGTGTATCCATGAACATAACTAGCAGTTAGAAGACACAATGAAAACTCCTTAATCTCACAATACATGGACAGATTCAATCATAGTTTCAAATGGAAAACTCAGCATCCTAGAGAAAACTAAATTCAAAAACAGGAAATTTCTGGAAATTGGCATTAAACAAATCAGCTATCAATAGATACACAGAGGTAAACCACATTTACAAATCATTCAAAAGAGATAGTTTAATGCTAAGAAGGAAACAAAAAGACCAGAACACATCCACTCCAGCAGCAATAAACAGGGATTAGCAGCAGACAAACGAGCAGAAAACAGTACCCTAATCAAGGAATTGCCAAGGAGAAAACTATCACACACACACACACACACACACACACACACACACACCACTAATATTAACAGGGCAAACAGAGCAAAGCACCAAGAATCGCATTAGATAATTAGACCTCCTTAATTCAGGGCATTCAGGGCAGACTGCTAGAATTTGTGGACAGAGGTGTGTTAAGGAAAACTGAATCCATCAACCTCAGAGTGAGCCTCTGGGATTTTGCATTCAAAGTACGCAATTGTGTGTGTGTGTGTAATTACTGAGGAATAGATTCTGTCATGAAGGCTCTGAATAGATACAATAATGCTATAATAAAATAAATTATCTATATGGTGATGAAAGAAAATATGTTAAAATTCATTTACATAATTTGATGTTTATGACAGAAAATATTTAGTTGGATGCAAACATATTCAAAAAGCAGTTTGTAAGAAAGTAAAAAAAAACAGTGCTGGAGGAATAAAAAAGGAAGAAGGCTAGTAATGAAAAGCAACATCTGTTTAGAAACTAAGAAGACACTGGGATGTATCCAGTGGCATCATTCTGCTCATCAGATTGCCTTCTTCCTCCCTGCATGTGATCCTCTAGAGGAGATTTGGGGTGCAACTGGCAAGGCAGGGAGAGGAGAACCTTAGAAAATCACGTTATCCAAGTGCACTTCTACAGCAGACCCACTGAGTGGCTCTTGGAGTGGCTCTATCATTATCTAAAAAACATTGTCATGGGAAAATGTTCCATTTAAATTTTCTATATTTCAGAACCTTTTGTGAATACCATCTTGTTTAGTAAAATGTGACTTTTTGCAAAATGTAGTTGATCACAAACTTAGTTAATTTTTTCAAATATTCAAAGGCCTTAACAAGTGATGTAAGATTAGATTAGTTGCTCCAGGAACCTCATTTGCAGTTCCCTCTATTAGCCTTTGGCACAACAAAGGCTTGCTTTCCCATCAGTGTCTCTATTACTACCCTGGCACTCTTATTAGTGCTACATGGTGGAATAATAATGGAATGTTAATAGTATTGCTTTGCAATGCATCTTGACCTTTCTTTATAAATTAAAAAAGGGCAAAATTCATTGCAAAGCAATACTGTTTAATTTGCTTGTGTGCCTGGGAGCTTATGACTCTGTGGCTTAAACTATCATCATCAATGCCATTTGACAACATTAAAAGTGCTGGCTCTCTGGAATTATTCATAATTTAAAAATTATCTCTTAAAAGTAATACAAAAATGCCCAGACGTAAAATATTGTTAATCTTTACATACTCTAAATTTTAGGTTTAAATATCTTACCTGGCAATAGTTTAAAATGGACGTTCTGATTTTCAGCCTTAAAAAACAACTTTGGAAAATAGTGTTTTTCTTACAAAGAGCATAATTTTAATTTTTTTTTATTTCTGCATCTCAGTAATTTAAAGACAAACGTTTTGCTTTATTGCATGACAAATAATTACTTTCTTGTTTCAATAGCATTTAGGATTTTAAACAACATGCACACTAAATTCTTTTTTATTTTTCTCAGATCACTTTTTCTCTGCTTAATGCCACGTATTTTGAGCTTAATCTTTTCCAGCCATCCATGCTGAAGTATTTACTAAATACTTGACAATAAGACACTATTAAATAAAGTAGGAGGGTATTTTTTTAAAAAAAAAAAACTATTTTTAACTTTAATTTTTAAAGTAGAGAGAATATTTAATGAATACAAAATACCAAACCATAAACCAAGAAATTTGTTTATGTCTTTTCATTTGATATCTCATAATATGTCATTACATAAAACTAAAAACTGGAAATAACTTTGGGTAGGAAGAAAAATGAAAATGCACACAAAGTACAAAGTTGAAAAGGACAATAAAAACTGCATAAAAGTCCTATTTAATTTAAGAAAAATGATATTTTCTTTCTTTAAATATTTTGAAAGCTTTCAACTAGTCTCTAGGAATTATTCTTCTAGAGAAAATTTTCATTACCGTATATACTCAAGTATAAGCTGACTCGAGTATAAGCCGAGGTCCTAATTTTACCTAGGAAAACTGGGTAAAATTGTTGACTCGAGTATAAGCCGGAGCATCAATTTAGGCCTGAAAATCAGCTAAGGTAATGCGTGCGTTGCATGCGCATCAATTTGAGCCCAAAAACCAGCTGATTTAGCTATCGGTTTTCCAGAACCCGTAGCTAAATTTAGCCTAAATCAGCTGGGTTTTGGGTGTAGATAATTTGGGCCCAAAAACCAGCTGATTTAGCTACCGGTTCGCCCGAACTGGTAGCTAAATTTAGCCGAACCGGTAGCTAAATCAGCTGATTTTCGGGTCTAAGGTGATGCGCATGCAGTGTGCGTTTGGCGCGTGCTGCGCATGCATCACTTTAGGCCCGAAAATTAGCTGTCTCGAGTATAAGCCGAGGGTGACTTTTTCAGCACATTTTGGGTGCTGAAAAACTTGGCTTATGCTCGAGTATATATGGTATATAGAAAATGTAATTGTCGTTCAGTGACTATATTTTATTTTTAACTTTATTCAAATGAAACTGCACAACTCGACTATCAAAGCTTTAAGAGCAATAAAATAATTCAGACAAACCATGAGACTAAATTCAGCTTTCTCTTCCATCTTCAACAGTTCTCTAAAGTACTTTGCAGATGATGCATTCTGTATTTCAGAGTAGATTTTGGGAGGCACAGATGTTGCTGATGGGAGCAGCTTGTTCTTATAGTGACCGAATGACTTATTAAAATGCATAGATCTACCGATATCTCTTTAGGGAATGCTTTGGATAGCTTGGAGAGCTTCCTTGCTAGGGTTATGTCAGTACTTTAACTTCACTAGCACAATGTCTAAAGAGCTGTAGCTAAAGCCCAGGCTATGAATTGGACAATAGAATTTAGTCACTTGAGTCCTTAATGTTTTTATATGTTTTACACACACTTTTTTTTTATTGGCAAGATTGCAACTCCAGCCAGATACACAGTGACATTAGGAGGAACATCCATCACTGTGAAGTATCTTCGAAAGCATGGATATATGTCCACACCACCTCCAGTGAAGGAATATATTCAAGACCGAATGGAAGAAACAAAAGAACGAATCTCGGGGAAAATGGAGGAAACAAGAGACATGATTAGTGGCAAAATGGAAGAAACAAAAGAAAAGTTAACTGAGAAAATGGAAGAAACAAAAGAGAGGATAACTGAAAAGATACAAGAAACCAAAGAGAAAGTTTCATTTATAAAGAAGAAAGAATAGGAAAGTTAGAGTGAAAGGTGATATTTTTAATCTTTTAGAATGCCTGAAATGTATGTTCTTGCTACTGTTCATGTCTATTTTGTTATAGGCTGACTAGACATTTGAAAGCTAAAAAGATAATGCTTAAGACTTGCACTGGCCTTAATAAAAATTATCCAACATTTTCCAATGTATGATGTAGTAAATGCAACAGTTTTCTCCACAACTCAGTTCCTGAAGAATATTCTGTGGTCGTCCCATCAGTGACTTGAATGAATCTCTGCACATTTGTTGAAACTGATATTCTTGCCTGGCATCACTCACCTTGTTGTAAAACAAAGTATTAAAATGGCTCAGTCATGTAAACAATGTCTTGAATATTAGAAATTCTGTCAATATTTATATAATAATTAATCTTACTATCTCTAGAAAGATCAGGTAATTAGAAACCTATATTATGTTCCATATTCCTTTATAAAAAAATTGAAAATGATGCGTGAGGCTCAATAAAATGGTAATAAATATAATTGCATATTTACATTGCAAAATGGATTTTGATTCTTCTTTAGGCTAAATAAGTATTAGATTTCATATCATTGATAAAGCTTTAAAAAGGAAGGAGATAGATCTATCTTTGTTTCATTTCATATCATTGATAAAGCTTTAAAAAGGAAGGAGATAGATCTATCTTTGTTCATGGAATAAATGTTTACATCTTTTTAGCCTAGTTTAAAAAAAAAGAAGCACTGCAACCATTTTTGTAGAAAATCCTCCAATATTGTTATTAGAGGCGAAACATAGTAATAGTACAGTAACAGTATTGTACTATTGAATACTATAGATTCATTTCAGGTGGGATTTTGGATTTTTTGGGGAGGCAGCTGAGATCAAAAGACTATAATTTCCATATATTATTTTGGTGATCACAACGAACCTTGGCATTCCAGGTATTTCTCCTGTAATGAGAAGAGGTCATGGGCAGGTAACAGAATAAGACAGGGATCTCTAAACTTGGCAACTTTAAGACTCATGGACTTCAACTCTCAGAATTCTGCTAGCTGGGGAACTCTTGGAGTTGAAATCCACAAGTCTTAAAATTGCAAAATTTGGAGACCCCTTGGTATAAGGGATGAAAGCATCAGGCTGAGAAGAACTTTAGAAATGACTGTCGCATCTGTGTTAAAATCCATGGTTTATATCACTACCTCTGTTGTGATTTGAAGGAATGCTTTCAAAGTGCTTTACATTAATGTAAGTCAAACACTTTGTTAATTTGTAATTCAATTACTTGGGGACTATAATTTTTTTTAAAAATCTGATTTGCTTCTTTCAGTTCTGTTAAAATATCTAATACTAGTTAATCTTAGAAGCTCTTTATCCAGGAAGCAATTTTAAAAAGTGGTTATTGAGGTGATAGAGACCCAGGAGACAACTGGGAGCCAGTTACCAAAATCAACCTTGTCTATCTATAAAGCAGGAGCGGTTTAGAAAATGTAATTTCTTAATTGGTAAAGTTTGATAATATCATAAAAGCACTCTACTACTAAATAATACTTATGTAAAAGCAAATTAATGGTTTTGAGAATTGGTTATGAGGTTATATACTCTTATGATAGCATTGCTGAGCACTCTCTTAAACTTAGAGTAGAATGTTGTGTCCCATGAAGTCAATTCTGTGTGAAACCATGAAATAAAGCCTTGCTATATTTACACAATAGTTCTTCTAATGGGAGAAATACTACAGTTGTTTTCAAGCACAGTTTTACTCCTGTAAAATACTTATTTCAGATACTTAATATGCAGGTAAGTTTAAAAAATGTACAGTATGCTTTCTTGTAAACTTAATGAATGTTGTAATGAATCTTACTGCCAGTTGCCATCCTAGCATTGCGAAAAAATATTCACAAAAGCTTATCTTTTCTGATCTATCAAAGAGTTGCTTGATAAAAGTCAGACATTATCTTAGTCAATATTACGTCCATGATTTGCCTCTATAAGCAGTGGTATGTAAAATAGTTACTCATTTATTAAAGGTAACTTACCATCTTTGTGATTTGCAAGCTTCAGCTATTTCTCTTTTAGTAGATTCAGAGCAACCATTCTAAACCTGCAGAGAGAGGAATGCTAACTTGAAGTTTAGAATTGAAGGTTTGGCAACTAGCAAACATCATCAAAAGAAAAGACCACAAAAACAGATAGAAAATATATGCTTTGCCTACAAGGTCATTTTGGAAAAGCTGATTTGGGACTTAAACGTATTTCATTTTTGTAGAAGCAGCCTGTCGGAAACTTTTTCATCCATAATTCCATGGATATTAAATTCCTAAAATTAACAGACATGATCAAATTACACAACAAAGAAATGGCACGGGAGCTCTCCCCTAGGAAAAAGTGAATAAAATATTTCTTGTATTTTCTGTACTTTTAAGTATTTTTTAGTGAACAGATTCTTATTTAATGCCAATGTATTCAGAATGAAAATATGTCTCATTTCAACTTGATTTTGGTAAAAGCATCAGGAATTTAAAAGAATAGTTCCATATCGATATAAATGGAAGCCGTATTGCCCCATTGCTATGGAATGGGCTAAGCAGTATTTAATAATATTCATCAAACCACTACTCAGTTCTTCCATAAATTTGTTTTCATTATATTCACCGCAGAGGAATTATTCTTAAAATAATAGTGCAGATGACATCAATTGAATTAAAGTGCTCCTACTATACCACATTGTCTGTTCTTTTTGAATAATTGGCTCAGGGATTACTTCTAACACCATTTTACCATTCTCCAAACAAGTTGCTACAATCACATCCGCACACTTTACGTGGGTATTTATATTTTCCAAACTTGAAATCAGTGTTAAAATGATCACTGTGGAAATTTGCTTAGACATATTGGACTTCCAATGATGTTGGGCTTGTTTCAGGATTGTTCTTTTGCTGAGGGAACTAGCTTTATCAGCAAAAAGAGCTGGACTGTCTGTCTTGAACAGCTGGCTGAGGAATTCTGAGAGTTGAAGTCTTAAAGTTAGCAAGTTTGGAGGTCCCTGGTCTTGACCCACCATATTGCTTTATGTAACTGGGAAAGACTTCTGGAACAGGTGGGAGAGGGGATGCTGAAGAACGTCTGGCAGGAGTTCCAAGGGTAAATGAGAAGCTTGAATTCCATCACACTGGGCAGGGCAGTACATGTTTCTCCTTTTTAAAATGGTATAGATTAATATTCAAATTGACATACAATGTCACATCTAGTGAGTGTGCAGCCTGTATAGTTTAAATTAGCTATATTTTTCTACTTGTCAAATCATCTCTGACTGTATTTTAAGCAGAATGTTAACTACAGTGGAGTTTACCCTTTTGGGTAACCAGGCAGAAAGCTCAACTAGGTGATCTAATTCTACCTTCTTATAAGGCTACATTAACAGAACCTTGCAAATTTGAAAGTACAACTTTCCACCAACGTTTTAACTACCTGAACAATTGAAGGAGGGGAGAGCTTGCTAAATTTCTTGCTCTGATCCTTAATCAATTGAGAGCTCCTGCCTCACTTGTCTTGATCGTCTCCTAAGCAGCATCTCTTCCCCTCTTTCCCCAGGGTCCTTCATCTGTTCCATTACAAAGACTTAAGCTGACACGAAATGTTAAGCTTTATTCAAATGAGAATTATCAAAGCTCTTCATATCCAAAAAGAATGAAATATTCCTTAGCAAAGCTATCTGTAGAAAAACCCTATAGTGATACCTTGACTCAGTGGTAAAATGCTGCTGCTTTAGAGGTGCATAGGTTTTGAACTCTTAAACATTAAGACAAAATATTTGCTATTTCAAGCTTTTTAAACTATCAGATTGCTATCTATAACAGTTGTACATAAAAGTGCTTCATAGTAATGTAGAAATTTTATTCAAAACATTTTGCGCTGTGAAATTATGCATTTTAGTCAATTTAGGTTTTAATTTTGAATTTTTATCTGCACGTAGAATTGCCTTCAGATTTCAACTTGTAATACTGCTTAGAGAGGGCTGTAAAGCACTGAAGCGGTATGTAATAAGTGCTATTGCTAAGGGTTAGCGGTTTGTACATACTTTGCATGTTAAGTCCACAGAAGTAATATATAGTGCCAACATTAAATGTTGCACAAGACTATCATTTACTGATACATAGTAAAAGATGAAAGTATATTATCTTTAAGATTTAAGCAAAATTCCTGTGTTTGACTGAGTGGATTGAATTATTTCTACATGGTGCAGTCCACTATTGATTTGATACAGTATTTCTTCCAGGGTTAGTTTTTAAGAGCGAAGTGTTATATATACAGGTAGTTCTCATTTAAGGACTGCCTCATAGAGCTACAATACAGTAACAGTCACATTTACAACCATTGCAGGTCTGTAAAGCAAAGGAAAGCTGAAGTAAAATGGTAACCACTTAGCAACTGCTTAACTCAGCTTTTTTGTTTTAAACAAATAATTCCAGGTGACATATGCACACACACAATAAATCCCACACACCTGCCTTCTGTTTTCCCCACAACAATCTCATGTAATGGGTTGGGCTGAGAGAGAGTGACTGGCCCAAGGTCACCTAGCTGGCTTTCATGGCTAAAGTGAAGTTCATAGTCTTCTGCTTTCTATAGCCATGTGCCTTAACCTCTAAACCAAACTGGTGACATTGATTACGTTGCCAAAAGGGGCTCTCCACTATTGGCAAAAAAAAAAAAACATAAGAAATCACACAAAGTAAAATGAGTTAAATCCAAGCAATATTTAAAAGGGGGGGTGGAGGTATACAAAACTATGTTTCATATAATTTAATCCTACCAAAAATCAAATTGGTTTAAATATGGACATATATATATACATATATATATATATATAATCATTTTTATATGTTTTTATACCAATGTCATTTGAAAAGCAGTGTCTGCGTAGAACTGGAGGTTCATCAACTGGCTTAACTAAATGGTTAAAACTTTTTGTAATGAATTCTCAAAAATAATGATTATGTACTAAATTTATATGTCCAATTCTCAATTATTCTGGGCAGTTACAAATAGACATTCAAGACGAAGAAAAATAGACAAAAATGAAGAGTGAAGATGGCAAAGATGACAAAAAGGAAAGAAAACTCGCATAATCCAAATGGGACTTCACAAGGCTTGACCAAGGAGACAGTTCTTCAAGACCCTTCATAACACCAGCAGAGAGGACGTTCTCCAAATCTTGGGGTGGGGGGACCTCATTCCAGAGGGCTATGCTGCTGCAAAGAATGCATTTCTGGGGTCCTGATTGTTTAATCAAAGGAACCCAACCCTACCAGACTTGTTACTATGTGAGATAGGCAGTTCTTCAGACAATCAGCCCCTATGTTGTGTTAAGGATTTATGGGTAACAAGCAGCACTTTGAATTATACACAGAAGCAAACGGGCAACCTCTGCAGCTTGTATAACGTAGACACAGGAAGGTGTATCCATCACTGCTGAATACCACTGCATTCTGCATCTGTTGAAACTTTTTAGTGGTTTTTTAAGGCCAGTGGAGCACATTGCATAATCAAGCCATGATATGATCAGGGCATGAGTGACTGTCTGAAGCCTCCCCCCCATCTAAGTAAAGAACACAAATAGCACATTGGATGAAGCTGGGCAAAAGCCTTCTTGGCCATAGCTGCTCTCTGCTAATTAAGCAGGATTTGTCAGTCCAGGAAGACTCCCAGCTTTCATATCATACTTGAATGAGGAAGTGCAACCCCATTATCCAAGATCAGAGATGGAATATCCCCAGATCTGGGTGGCCTGAATACCCACAACCACTCGGTCTTGGTAGGACTGAGTTGGAGATGGTTCCTCTCCATCAAACCTGTACAGCCTCCAGGCACTGTATAGGATCTCAACAGCAATCTCCAAACCGGCAGATGACTGCATTCAACAATTTCATATGGAAGCTGATAAAAAAGGGAGAGAGAATAGAACCCTGAGGCCTGTAGAACTATTTCTTCCCCATCCAACCAACACCAATTGGAATCAGCCCTGGGGAAAGGAAGAGAACCACCATAAAACAATGCCCCAATTCCCAGCCCATAGATCCATCTCAGGATACCATGACATCAAAAATCATTGAGAGTTAAAAGAGCACAAGGATAGATGCACCATATCCATCCCAGCTCTGCCACAATTAAACCTATCTCAGTCAGGAACCAGACAAATAGGTCTAGATAATATATTTCCTTCAAGATTCTCAGCTGCAGACCAATCATCTTCTCATCAGAGACTGGTCAATAGTTATTGAAAACCTTTGAGTCAAAGAATTACCTTCTGAGGAGGGAATCCACCAAGATTTGAAATGTTTTTATTTGAATTCTGAAAAAGGCCAATAAAGAAAATGGATGTAATTCTGTTTTAGCTTGGTACTGCATCTTATGACTTTCTTGTCAAAGTTACATTTATATTATGTTCCATTGATCCCATATGTCATTGTAATAAGATGCTGTCTAATATATGCCCAAGGTCTTCACATCACATACCTTGTCCATTTTCAGATTGGTATACTGTATTTCTCTTCTCATGATGGCGGGGATGGAACAGAGAATCACATTTGTTTAATATTCTGCCCCCCCCCCCTTTTGCAACTCCACTAGTTACTAAAAAAAAAAACCTCCATTCTTTCTCATATATTTTTTCCTATCAGCTATAATAACAATTGCACGAACTTAATTACTTTTAGCAGTTATCTGACAGTTTTGATAAAGCTGTTTCTTTAAGTAGAAATAACACATCTTGATTGTATAAGCCACAAGAGTAACTTTGCATTTGTTTCCCAGACTAATTAATAACTCAGACAAATACAAGACATTGTGTGCGTTAATAAGAGGTGGGGTGTCTTTTTCCTTTTTCAAAGTTGGAGGGGGAATTGTAATTAATCGTTTATTAAAAAGACGTAAATTAGTGGTAGACCGAGTGTGGTTAAGGGGGCAAAATGTGTATGTACACATAGATGGGTTATATTTAAGTAAAATAAACAGATAATTGGGAAGACCCCCAACATCACACAAGAAGCTACTGATGTGTAACAGACTGTTAGAATTTGTGGACGGAGGCAGGCAGACGAAAGCTGAATTACCAGCCTCAGGCTATCCCTATAGAATTAGCAGAGTGACTCTGGGAGTCTGCGTTCAAAGTATTATTGGATCCCATCAGTAAAATGTGATTTAAAAATAGATTACTGGGAGGGAGGGTGGAATTCAGCCTATAAATTCGTACAGGTTAGAGAAAGTTATTAGAGCTGGACTCTATGAGGGCTAGGCAGATTAAATGTGCTGCTATTACTTTTCCCTTGTGATGCAAATAGTGCCATATTGTGATGGCATTAAGCTGGAACAATAAGTCAGATTTATTTTTCAGTTGGGTAAATACAGACCAGGAAGATTTTGGCATTGAGAACATGACACATGATGCTCAACCCAATTAAGATAAAGGGCTTACCTGCATAATTATGTAATCCTGTTTATGCAAATTTCTGAATCAGGCTAAATCTAAATACTTTGCTAACTGTGTTGTTATTAGTTGCAAAGTCATGTCCAACCCATTGTGACCCCATGGACAACATTCCTCCAGGCCCTCCTTTTTTATTATTATTATTATTTTATTTATAAATCATCTTTCT
>JANHJO010003053.1:395756-406553 GCA_032468235.1 Pseudoxyrhopus heterurus
TATTGCTAGGTAATATTTGCAAGGGAGCTCTCCTACAAAACACAGATAAGATTAAGAGATACGAAAATGCAAGCTTATAACTGATATATGAATACTGTACAAGTCTAAGTGCTATTGCATTGTTACTATATATATGCATGAGTTTCCTATAATCTCAGGACTTTTCACTATAACTCTACAATTTCATATTTTTGTATTCCTTCAATTTTTAAAAGATTCATAAAGTTTAACTTTATGCCTGTTTCAAGCAATGAAAAAATATTACTCTCCATGCAAGATGATGGAGGCAATATATTGCTAGTAGCAATATATTGTAACAAAACTAAAGTTTATTTTTCCCATAATTAATCCCATGCTAACAAGCAACTGAAACAACTGCTAAAGCCAAAGGCATATAGTGGTAAATGTTATACTGTATGATGACACAATACAGCCTTTTTTTCAATGGCAACAACACAAGATACACATATACATACACGTAATAAATAACTGTATGCAAGATACATCCATCATTTCTAGAAAGAATATATATATGTCATGTTGCAGACGCTTATATATACAAACCGTTTTACAAAATTGGACTGCTCGTATTCACCAATCAAATCTAAGTATAATGCAATCATATTGTTGCTGCCACAACACATCTGCAATGCTAGTATAAAACAGTATTGCATAGGCCATAGGGATAGTAATCTGCTCTATCTAGAGTAATAATGTGCTGATGCACCCAAGAGATCTTATGATTAGTTTATAGATAGTCATGACCTTACAGACTTACTCGAAATGCAGAGAAAGTCTTATACTTTAGAAAATATCAAGCTTTCAATAACAAAACTTGTTATTTTGGATTCCTGATCTGTACTGAATCTGTGTGATGTTTCTGACTGTGCAAAATAAATAAAATTATGGCTTTCCCATGGCTGTCCTACAGTGCTGCTTATATTTTATGCCAAAGCAGTCATTTCAAATACCGGTAAGTACAGAATAACAAAATATCTATAATAACAACAAAATAATAGCAAAAATAATAGCCCTTTCTTTCTATAAGTTTTTTTTTTAAAGTTTAGTTTAAAAAAAAAAACTAACTCTGGGCTTTGATTAACTTCAAATGGCCTGTTTTGTAATTGTTAAATGATGGTTTGGCACCACCAAGCTTACATTCAGCTTACAAACGTCTATCCTTTTCCTCAAGTTTGAGCATTCCTTCTCAAGCCTTGTTCTAGTGAATAATAATGTAGTCTGCCAGGTTTATCAATGCAAGTCTTTAATACAGCATGATAATTTCTGCAACAATGTTTTAAATGATGTTTTGTAATTTATAGCTAAAGACAATCACAAACAATTCCAGACAAAAAAACCCTCACAAAACAACAGAATCCCAATGTTAATTTGTAATCATCTCTTTATATTATACACTATTGCTTAGGAATGGGAGTTGATGGTAAGAACAGATTGATTATATAAGCACTAATCAGATAAAATACCAAGTTTTTAGATATTTAGGCCATTCAAAATCATAAAACTAGTTTGTGATAGTTGAAAACAGGATAACTATAACTTATTGAATTAAATGTAGCTTTATTTATAAATCGGTCAGTCTAAAGGACTACATTTAATTTCAAACAGAGTATATAGGAGAGAAAGATAAAAATGTGAACAAGTACAGCAAATTATTCTTACCTAATATCATGCTACATTTATTTATAACTTTGTATCTCATAAAGAGTACTAATTATACTTTATAGAGCTCCTGCGGGAAAAAATAAACACATTCGCAATGTGGATTTTGCACCTCATTTTATACCATATGGGCATTCTGTAATATTATAGCTTTTTTAAATTTAAAAGCCCAGTAAAAACAAAGGTAATTAGCTTAAGTAACATAGAATAACTGAAAAATTGTATTTAGATTATTACTTTCCAACAAAAATAAACTAAAATAAGTCAACTCAGAATTTGATCTGTGTTTTCATAAAATGAGAAACAACATGAACTACCAAATTGTTCAAACATTATTAATAAGGATCTGTGTAATTTTTAATGTTTCAATAACATGGTAATCTTCAGTATCTATTGATAATTTTCCCAATAACTATTGGAGATTCTGTTGTCTACAAAGAATTTGTTGGAAATATAATTTGGTTTTGCATCTATTGTGTTCAATCCACCTTTGTATTGCTTTGTCCTAACCTAAACCTACCCTTCTCCAAAGATATGACATCCTTGCTTGAAATATGCCTTCAATTCCATTTTGGCTTGACACGTCTAGCTTATGTGAAAATGTACATTCTTGCCATCATTATCCAACATTTGCAACTCTGTTTATCTCTTGTTTCTTCCTATAAATATGCTGATAAAGGTTATAAATTTATAATGCTCAAGATAGTGAACAACAATTTATTGTGGGCTATTAGGATAATTTGGACAGCATAACAGCCTCATAGGGGTACTAACAACTGGTTTATAATATGTAGTGTGGGAGAAAAATAGCTCCTGCAAATAGTTATATATGCGTTAATAAAATATTGTATTAAAAATGGACCAGTTCATTGTGTTTCATATTCTGTGTTTTTTAAAATTGCTGTTAAGATATGTTATGCAATAAATTGAAAAAGTGGATAATAAAAAAATGAGGGTTGAGTTTTGAGGGACAATGCAACAATCTGAATAAATGTAAGGGACACATTACTCTATCAGATGACATTAATAAATGGATAGGAAAGAGATGAAAAATAACTGGCTCACTGAGAGTCCTGAGAACAAATCAAGTTAATATTAGTCTTATGGTTTAAATATAAGTCTATTTGTGCATATACATGGAAAAGGAATAAATAGAAAAATAATTATTAACTGGATTGCTTATGATGAAAGAATGAAACAATTAGCAAAAATGTAACAATTACATGTTACAGATATGGGACATTTTTATTAATGTTAACAATGGATTTTGCAAAAATCATATTATACACAGAAGAAAAATACAAGAAGGTAATAAGAGTAAAAGAAGAATGACTGCAGGAAAGTAAAGTCCGAAGAAGTCATTTAAAAATAAGTATTAGAAAATAAATTACTCTCGCAACAACATTGTGTAAGATTGTTACAAGATTGTGAAAAAGCAGCTTTGAAAAGAGTCATTTTAATAAAGTGTTACAGAAGTGTGCTGAGTTACACCAAAGGAAAACATGCTTGATGAAATAATGATTTGAAAAAAGCTATGGAGAGAAAATATGCATATCAGAAAATACTGCAGAAAATGAAGACAAAGATATTGGAACACACATACACACACACACACAATTGCAAAGAACACAGCCAAAAAGAACAAGAAATAGTTAAGATTAAAGAACAAAGAAAATATAGGGTGTCAACTTGGAGGGAGGGGTAAATTTGTCTTCCCCAGAGTTCCCCAGATGAGGCCAAGCTCTCAAGCTGGGCCACAAGTGCCATCAGACTCTCATAAGCACCAATCCAACAATGATTTTTAGTGCAGTTGAGATAATTTGGATTACGTTTGGTCAGTCAGAATCATAACTCTCCATATAATACCAAAAATTACTGCATTTCCATTTTTTTTACTTTTACCTGCTACATGAAAGGTTTTGGTACACCTATTACTTGAATACAACCTGCTCCCAACCCTGAGAACACAGATAGGTTTACAGAGTAGTTTTGATGAAAAAAATAAAAAGTTTTGGAAGCAGATGAAAAGGAGCCTCCAGCAGAGAGAGTTGTATAAAGAATAAAAGCAATGCAATCATTTGGGATGAAATCAAAATGAGGGAATGCTGGAAGGCGTAATTTGGAGATTGGTACGAACTTAAAAGTGGTATGTTGAAGAGTAGAATTGAAATATATGCTACAAATGTTAGTATCCAAGAAGAAAAAAAACCTGATGAAAAGGAAGTAATACTTTGAGTTGAAAAATGGCAAGACTATACAATACAAGGAAATAGTGTACCTGAAGAAATGCTAAAATATGGATGTGCTTTGTTTATGGAACTTGTTTAATGTATGTACATACGTGCTTGATGGTTAGAAGAATGCTGTCATTGTTTTCTTTTACAAGAATAAAGGTAAAAATTACAGGGTGTTTCACATCCCTAGGGAAGGTGTTTCGTGATGTTCTGATTGATAGGTGATAATGAACAAATTAGGATATGCACATTATGCTAGGTCAAGTAAGTGCAGACCAGGTTTTTCCTTTTTGGCAAATCACCGAGAAATATATGGACACGAGGAAGTCCATTGATTTAGGGAAAAAACATGACAAATTGAGTATGAATTATAAACCTTTTGCATGAATATGGAGTTGATGTTTGTAGATTAAGCTGGGTGCAATGCAAGGATGTCTTATGTCCTCTTAATTCTTTTATATTTAACTGTTCACCAAAAGAAGCAAAAATAGCTGCATATAAAAGTGCTTCTGCCCACTTTGTTTAATGGAAATGAGAGTTGGGTACCTCAGGGGGGGGGAAGTAAGCTGCATGAAGTATTCAAGATACTATTCAAGCAATAGTGTCAAGAATGAGTTGAGGGGAGGAAAACAACAAATATGTACTGAATGTAAAAATAAGGGAACAATACAAAAAAGTAGGTTGAGATAGTTCAGTTATATAGTGACCAAATGAGGATCAAATAAAAATAATAAACATATGAAGGAAGAATAAAATTACTCTAGAGGAAGGGAAAGATCAGCAAGAACCTGGGCTTACTTTGTTTTTTTCTCGAAGCCGTTTCACTTCTCATCCAAGAAGCTTCCCAACCAGCAAGAAAGTTGGGATTAGATGGAATTGAAGCAATCCTCAAAAGGAGAGAAGTGAGATATTTAAAGAACACGAGACAATGTATGAGTTGGTGGCATTATATGACAGAATTAAGATTGATTTTCAAGCATAGAAAAGTAAGGAGAGCTTCTACCTCATTTCTCCTGTGAATTCTTTAAATGGGAATTGGCAATATTCTCAGCATTGCTGAAACAGTTGGTTGAAGAAACTTTCCAGGGACACAGTGACATCATATGAAGGGGGCTGAGTGGGTAATCAGGAGGAATAAGAACATCTGACACTCCCCTTCTCATCTTTACTTTCAGGTTCTTCAATTTTAAATAACAATAGTTAAAAAAGAGGCTCAATTAATGAATTAATCAATATTAATATACCTAGCATTTTAGATGTGTCTTAATATTTTTTATTTAAAAACAGTTTTTCATCAAAGTAAAGGTGACTGTTCTTAAATGTCTCAAATTAGAGATCAACAAAATATTTTTCCTTTCAGACCAGTCTTGTTTCACACATCATTAAAACTATACAAACTACACTAATGACATTGTATGTCCAAATGATTAAATTTTCTTTTCTACTGTTGGAAGTTAAAACCCATCCCTTTCCTAGAAAAATGAAATATTTTAGAATATACTAAAAAGGCAGAATATTTCCCCTAAAAGAGAAGTAGAAATTAAAAAGGCAGAAACTCAGCCGCCCCACCTTTGTTAATGGGCCATTAAGGACTGGGCCAGTCTATTCCACATAACAAAGATCTATCTCCTTCAGGCAGAGCCATTTAATTGCCCTTCATTGCACCACCCACCAAATTTCAACCAAACTTAGCACACAGACAACCTACAGAGCTAGCTATGACCTCTGACAGCAACCAATTAGAATACTCTTCCTGTGCCCCAGGAACTTCAAAGCCCAGAGAGGGCATAAAACCCAGGGACTCTCAGCATCTCTTCCCTTTTCTGCCCAGGAACCCATGCTGTTCATCAATAAACCATCTTTCCAAGCGGCTTCCATGTTTCCAGTGTCTTCTTCCCTACTTGGAACTGAACCCAGAAGGATATTTCTTCCAACACTACCATTCATTTGAAATGAGAGTATTTCTAGCATCTCTGCAAATAGCGCAGACAGATTTACTTTAATTTCAAACAGCAGCTTTTTTGAAGCAGACTAATAAATTACTATAGTCAAATCCCCTATTGAACTTCTGGAAAGAACTGTAAATATATTTAGCAACCTGCTGCATAAACATAGCTAGCTTTCAACTAGGACTGATGTCTTTCAGACAATGTGTTAGTTATGTTATAAAGGAGAGAAAGGATTCAGAAAATGCATTTGATTGCCTATTTCCATCTGGAAAAATATAGGTGCATTGCTCATGATATCACAGACCAATTTTGTTTTTGTTTTTTCAAATAAAACCTCTTAACTATTTAAATTTTCTTTAAGAGAAAAGATTAGTGGGTCTGATTCATGTAATGCTCATTTATTTTGAAATAAATCTATAAAATTTGGCAAGCCCATAATCAATACAAAAACACTGTTTTAAAACAGTTGCTTCCTTTAGTCTGGACTGTAGATGCAGAGCTGTGCAAAATAGTTCTAACACAACCATCTCATTTATGGGACAGCTGTTTGAGCAGCTTGTACATAATACAAAACGTGAATATTCCAGTTCTTTTGGCTTGGATTTATTTTGGGTAGAAATTGTTTGAGGTGTTTCATGCCATTTTAGGTGCTGTTATTGGAAGCTGTCTTGCTCCCACAACAAAAGATTGGGATGTAATGTCTGGAAATCTTCTGCCTAACCCAAAACAGCCAAAACAGACCAGTCATGTCCCTAGTACTACTGGCTTAGTTTGGTGGCATTTTGGAGCAAAGCAACAGGTATTTAAGAAGCAGATGGCATGATGAGCAATCAACTGGATTCTCCACTGGACAGGTGCTTCTGCTAGACTGTTGGTGACTGGGAATAACTATTTGCCTACATGCGTCTGAGGCAACTGTCAGAGCTTTGATTCCCGTTTTAGAACAGGTTTTTTTGGGAGGTTTAGTTACACTTTTGATTTAGTGTAGTGAGGTAATTATGTTTAGATGGAAAGAAAAAGAGAGACGGACCATTCCACCCATCCCCTGCTTTTGAAATCAACCTCCTTCTGAGTTTAAAATAAAACACTCCCCCCTCTTTTTTAAAAAAAGGCCCTTTAAAAAAGTTTGCTTGCTAATTTGGGGAAATTAATTCTTCCAATTAATTGGATGGGTGGCTGTTCTAGCCCTGATTGTCTCCTGGTTACTAGAGATACAGACATGCACATCAAAGCCCTTTTATGTTTGTGGCTATTTTTTAAGCCTTTCTTCTAAGGCTGTTCACCACCCCCACCTTCCAGTTTAGGACAAAATACATTCACCAAATAAAATCTCTCCTCCAACAAAATACTACTGAATACACAATAGCTGGGAATTAAGTCAGTTAAATAGGTCTTGAGAGGGAGAGCAGTGAGAAGGAATCCAGTACTGATTGACTTGCTATGTTTAGATAGTTAGGCACTCTGGGATCCTATTGATGCCATCCAGGTGTATTTTATTTGTTTGCTTGCTTGCTTGCTTGCTTGCTTGTAACATTGATATCCTGCCTTTCCCTCGGGAGCTCAAGTCAGTCTCCATACAACTGCCTCCTATCATTTTCCTCCACAATATCTAACATATGAAATAGGCTGGGCTGGGACAGTGAGCTCCCATGGCTGAAGGTGAATTTCCATCTGGATCTTAACCATTACACCACACTAATGTGCACGTGTTTGTTTTGCCACAAAGGAATGTTTGAACTTATTAGTTTGTGAATCTGTTTGCTACAGTTCTTCAATCTGTTAGCACCACGGGTCCAAAAAGGAGATATTTTGATGAGCAAGAAGTGTACATGACTCATAATTTCCATTTTGTTCTGTTAAATCAATCTACCGTACTTTACATTTAAGAAGTCAGGCAGTGAACCAATGTTTCTTATACTGGTGCTTCTCTCCTGAATAGCAACCACTTATTTTCTTTCTTTTTCTAATCTTCTTTGACAATGAAATTGTACAATCAGCCCTTTCCTTCTGCATTTTAGGAAGTTTGGATAATCCCAGATGATCCTTCAATACAGGGAGGCTGGAGTATTGCAATGGCCTCTTAGTCATGAGATTAGATATTTTTATTGCTGTTAAGGTTTTCATATGTGCTTTTCTGTTCCATCAGAATATTTCCAGCTGCTAATTTTTAACAGATTGTAAATCTTAATCCCAATAGTTTTAAAAGCAGTTCCCTAATGAGTGTATTCCAATAATACATGCCCAAAGTGACAAGAGTGAGTAATTTTACCCTTCAAGGTAACGGTACAATTGAGGCACAAAATGGATTTGTGTGAAGGCTTTCTACAGATGTCATCTGTACTTTTTCCAGGAGTTGAGAGATTAATAAAATCTCTACATTATAGCAGTCACAAAGAGGGAAATTTAACCCCATAAAGGAGCCAAGATGAAATGTTCCCAGCCCAAAGAGGTCAATCTTTCCCCTGTTAACACTGACAAGACCCAACCACAGAGAAAGGAGAATTGTGATGGAATGTGCACCTGGAGTGGAAGGGAATCTTGGCAGCCCAGAACTTTCTCAGGGAGGAAGTGGTACATTCCAGGAAGAAGCTCAAATTAAGAGATTGCAAAATCCCAAGATGGATAGGGAAGAGAAAAAGAGGTTCAGAGTATCCATACGCTAGAATATCACAGGATATATTTATTTATTTATTGCCCATCTCGCCTAATATGTTCATTAGGGTAAAAAAATTATAGCTTTGGTTTGGCAAGATTGGATTCAATTGGATTTCACTGCGTTGTCTTTTTGCTTGACCAGACAAGAACCAACATCCATTTATTAGGTTACATGCAGCTTCTGGAGTCCTAAATTAAGACTTTGACTAGCACTTATTAGTAAAAGTGAAGCCATCGCTATGTGGTCTATCACTGAGTTAGAATTTAATTGAAGTTGGTTTTGTTAGGCCTATACTGTACATATGGCCTGAAAAAAATCTTGGCAATCACTATGTGGCGGAGTTATAAATTCTCCTCGGTAGCATTTTGCTGCCATCTATTAGTTGTCCAAATTTATGTAACTTAGATACAATAGGCTCAGTTTTGTCCTATATCACTATAATTATTCCTACATAGCATATGAAGAGTTATTTCCAATGGAATTTTTCCCTATGAAAATAGCAGTAGTTCGATTGAGTAATTTTCTCTGGAATCATATCTAGACAAAAAGTTAAAATTCTCTCTCCATATGCCATAGTTCTGATCATGAAAAAAAATGGTAGCTATCTTTTTTTTTAATGTGCACATAGGCACTTTTAACTTTCTGTTTTGAAATCATCTTTAGTGAACAAAATATTAAAGTAAGATTTATTCAGACAGCAGTCCATTATCCCCTGTCTAACACACATACATAAAACAACTTGCTAGATGCTAGAGCAGAAATTGGTCGGAAAGCAAGAGAGAGGGGGCGAGGGAGAGCGAGAGAGAGAGAGAACCAACGTAAGTTACGTATAAGTTTGAGAAATGGAAGCCATTTCTTTGAACTGTTTGACAAATGCTATTG
Organism: Pseudoxyrhopus heterurus; assembly: GCA_032468235.1. Classification (NCBI taxonomy): domain Eukaryota; kingdom Metazoa; phylum Chordata; class Lepidosauria; order Squamata; genus Pseudoxyrhopus; species Pseudoxyrhopus heterurus. Next base: position 405,158 of record JANHJO010003053.1, read on the forward strand.
GTCAAAGATGAAGACAAAGCTCAAATCTTGTTTGAATTCTCTTTTGAAGTTATGTATTGCAAATTCACTGAATAAAGATTTGCCTGGTTAAAGAACCATTAAAGTATTGAGAGTGGGAGGTGAGTAGGAAGGAAAAATGCAAATCATTCAAACATTTAAATAATATCTTGCTAGACACAGTATGAAATGAAATATGAGCAAAGTAAAATTAATTACTGATCTTTGATTGACCTCTCAGTGTGAATAATAGACAGCAGATTTCATACAAAATAAAAAGCTGTCAGGGCTGCCATTCATTTTCCATGAAACATAAAAACCAAACCTTACCATCTATAGTAAATTTATAAAGCAGCTATTAAAGCAGCCATTAATTTTACAATAACAGTTATAACTTTTACATTTAGACCTCCTTTAGGAGACTCTTGTATCAAACAGAGCAATATCCATTCTGTTCAAAGTAAAATCAAGCACATACAAAACCTCATGACACAGAAACTCTTAAATGCAACACCACTGAGATTCCAACGTTATTGTAGTGCATTCTAATAATTGGCACCATGATTGAAAAAAGCATCCAGAGTTGCCAGAGCTGTAACTAATATTAAACTGACAAATTTTGTGCGACCATATTTTAAGATAATTACTGAATTTCTTAAAATCTTAATTTAAAGTTGGAAACAAAAAAAACATTCCACATATGTGTAGTGAGGTAGGAGTGCAATGACAGAGTAAATGTTTCATAGGCAAGAGATCCCAAACAATACAGGAAAGGGCTATGGGAAATGGCTATGAAAAACACCTATCGTGTTGCCAATGGTATAATTTTCTCTACTTGGTGCCACACAAGAGTATATAACTGCTGCTATTGCTCTACTAAAAATAAAGCTAGTTGGCAGTGCAGTGGCTCAGTAATTAAGATATTGGGCTTGTCAGCTGGAAAGCTGGCAGCCCAGGTTGGAGACCCAAGTGCCATGCGATGAAGTGAGCTCCCGTCCCCGCCCCAGCTCCTGCCAATCTAGCAGTTCAAAAGCATGCAAATGTAAGTAGATACATAGGTACTATTTTGATGGGAAGGCAACAGCATTCATGATATCATGCTAGCGACTGCTGAAATGTCTCCGGAAAGCGATGGCTCAATAGCCTTGAAACAGAAATGAGCACCACCACCACTCCCAATAGTCATCAACAACTAACTGAGTAAAATCTGCAGGGACTCCTTGATTGCTATCCTATGTTGTAAAATATTTTCAGCAAGGATAGGTATTGATGAGACACCTGTGGGTCCAAACTTCTTTTTTAAGGTTCATGAAAACTCTTCTAACTATGGCTGCAAATTGGTTCACTTACCTGCTCTTTGGAAGGCAAGAAACAAAGCATCTATTTTAAATCCTAAAAT
>JANHJO010003054.1:2777-15755 GCA_032468235.1 Pseudoxyrhopus heterurus
CCTTCCTCCCCCTCCTCTCTCCCTCCTCTCTCCCTCTTTAATAAGAATTTTGCCAGTTTCCATCTCAAGTACGGAGAAGAATGGTTAAAACAATACTGTATTTTCTTTTCTTTTAATAATTCTACCAATAGATATACCCGATGAGATGATGTCAAATAATGAGTCACAGAAGTGGAACTCATAAAAAAGTTTATAGTGGAAGTCACAGGCCCTGAAAGTCCCACCTATAGAAAGGAGCAATTGGTATTTTAGCAAGCCATAACCAAAATAAAGGAATGAGCTGAAATCCAGAAAGTGATTTCTTAAGACAGGCTCATTTCCAGTGAGGTTACATATGGGAAGCAAGTAGCTTTAGCACAAACAAAACAAAACAAGCTTCATTCTTTCACTTGGCAGAAATGTTGTGAGTGCTACATTTCTTCCAACAAAGGCAACTTTAGAGGAACAGTTTTAGAGTTGGCATCAGAAAGTTGTTTTTAGACCTGAAGGCAGATGCCACAAAAAAGGAGTCTGTGTGATTCAGAAGTTTGGACTTTACTTTCTGGTAACATTGTTATTCCTTCAATTTCCCCTATATTTCTATAAAAATTAATGCTGACAGTGGCAGTACTCATTTACAGCACACTGGTATTGTCTCTACTATTGGAAATCTTTTTCGCGATGTTTGGGGAGTTGTAACTATAAAAAAAAAGGAGAGGAAGAGGAATAAGAGGAAGGAAAAAGAAAGACAAGGGGGAGGAGGAAGAGGAAGAAATAATTGATACTTTGAAATATCCCTCCAGGATATGATCAATGTCACCTTTTTTACTATATAACAAAATTTCATTTTAGTTTATTTTGCTAAGATTACTTCTCAAACAATAAATTGAACAATAAATCAAATTAGATTACTCCGTGTGTAGTATATACATATTTAGTCCCATTGCAACTAATATGTGGTTAGTGAGGCAAATGGGCGTAAGATTAAAAAATAACACAATGTTCTGATCAAAGGAAAATGTGAGTTTAAGGCAGAAGTTAATAATAAGTTACTAGAGTACATGTTTTTATTTACTTTATATTCATAAAAGCTTTTCATGACAAACTTTCTTTAAAAAAGGTTTCTTAATTTGCCAAGCAAAATACAGTTTTTCCTAATCCAATATCAGTTATGCTATATGCATGCAATTGATTGATTAGAGATTGTTTAATCGATTAAAGATTGTTCAAGTTATAATTTTTAGTCTAATCCTGACCAAGAGAAATAACTGTCACATAGATACTGCAAGCTAAGATGGAACACAGAGCATAGAATGAAGTAACCAACCTAAAGTTTACATTATTTAATTTACTCTAGATCAGGGGTGTCAAACTCAAGACCCATGGGCCAGATGCGGCCCGTGGGGTGCTTAGATCCGGCCCGCTGGGCCACCCTGGAAACAGGGAAAGACTGGCCCATGATGCCTCTGCCAGCAAAAATGAAGCTCTATTTTCATTGGCAGAGGGTTGCAGGAGATCGTCACAGCCGAAAATGGAGCTTGGGAGCCCGTTTTTGCTGGCAGAACGCTCAGGCCACCACAGGCGCCCCCGACACAAGTGACATTGAGCTGGCCACACCTACCCTGGCTCTCTGAAGTCAAACACAACCCTGATGCAGCCCTCAATGAAATCAAGTTTGACACCCCTGCTCTAGATCTAAACTACTGCTTCTGTGCACAAGATATATGGGAGCGATTGTAGTAGATTCAGATACTAAAAGAACAACTATATATATAAGAGGCAACACCTTTAATAGGAATGATCTACATTGTATGCTTCTGTCAGTACAGTTGGATAATATAATAGCAAAGTGTTCCTTTAAAATAAAAAATCCAGTTCTACCATTGTTCTACACCAGGAACCGTACAGCGTGACTTCCTTTCCTGGCAATACGATTGGGAACATAATTAGTAGTGACCTGCACCTTAAAGCTCTTGAGCTAGGAAGTGTTTAACCCAACGGTCACATTAGTACATAACTTTTACTACTTTGATTAAATCTAATTATGCACATAAAATGCTGTTATCTAGAGTGGTACCTCTCCTTAATTGGTTCCGGGAGGCGCAATGAGTACCAAAAATGATGAGTACTAAACAATTTTTTTCCCATAAGGAATAATGTAGTGAGTCACAAGGCAGCTGACACTGACAAGTTCTAGCTTGTGTGGTAAGTCAAACAAATGAATACCGGGACAACATTTTCACGTCAAAATGCGTTGGGTCAAAAATTTGATGACTTACAAAGCAGTTAAGTACCAAAGTACCACTACATTTCTTTAAACATTGGAACATTGTAAACTTTGAGATCTATTATAATCTCATATTACAATGTTTGTAAAAATTGATAAAATAACTGCATTTTATGTATGTATGTATACATATATTCATACACATCAATTTAAAAAATGGTTATTGTGCTAACAACTATATGTGTGTGTCTGTGTTTCTGTGCATGTATATAGTGTTACTATTGCTACTAATATTACTACAAATTTTTGTACTAAGCGAATGAAAAAATTATGCATAAATCTTCAAGCAAATAAACAACCGTATTCTGGCCAGTTGACACAACTTGAAAGGGCTGTATTATACTTCAGGATTTTTATTTACATGACTCAGAGCTTGTTTGTAGGTCCCCTGTACTTTAGCAAAGTAAAAATAGAAATTACATTTCTTTATTAATGCAATATTTAACAATTTTGATGTGGAAAATCTGCAACATGTTTATGCAAAATAAAAATTACATTTGTTCATCACATTCTTGTGAGATCAGTCATTGCCCAAAGGAAAAAAATGGAAGATGGGTTAATTTATATTGCTTGAGACTTTACAAAACAGGTACTTCTAAAAACAGCACATAATCAGAATCAATTTGAAAGATACCCCCACTTTAATTTATAATATTTATAATATTAATATTATAGTATTAATACATTAATAATATGCTGTACAGTAATATAGTGCAGATGGCAAAAAAGCTTCAAAAAAATAAAATAATTTTAGTTTTTATTTTCCTGAATTCAGGAAAATAAAATAAATATGTTCTGCAGGGACATTCCATGAAGTGTTGTTCACATCTGCAGATACTTAGTTGCTAATTTGGCCCATAAACTATGTAAACACATCTGTATTTTTTATGAATTCAGTCTTGGAAGAAAGGATGGGCTTCAAGTCTAAAATTCTACTTTGATTTTGAGGTCACAAAACTGAAAATATTATCAAAATATAGTATGACTTTTTCCAAATATTCCACATAAGGGGCCAAGAATTTCAGCTTAAAACTTACATAATTACAATGCAAAGATATTCTATATATCTGCTGAGAAATGAGATGCATTGCCATCCAGTGGGACTGACTGCAGGATAATTGCATAAAGTTGCAATCTTATGTCCATATATTTGGAAATGAGACTTCCTTGAATGTAGTCATACTTGCTGCTTATTATGTATGCATAGAATGCACTATTAATCAAATGAAAATATTTATAATCAGATTTTTCAGCCTTAGTTGTTTGTTTTGCTTTGCTAAAAAGGGAAAACATTCACTTCTTGCAGTTCTAGACATCTGTCTGAGCTCACCTTCTCATGCATATCTCACCAGATGTTTTCTATACTATAAATCCCCCCCCCTTTTTTTTGCAGGATTAGACTTTTTAATGAAAAATAATTTGAAAAATGCAATTTCTCAAGAATCTAAAGCCTCTGCCTAATGCCAAATGGTTGTATACTGTTTCTCCCCAGTTTGGTCATAATTTTTTACAGTGTTTAAAGACACCTAATCCTTATTTATTTTTCTGTATGTTTCCTCAGGCATCTCAAATACTTTGTTTTTCACATCAATATTTCTTTACTACAGTTTGCATATTTGCAGCTTGGCATCATCTTCCATAATGCTAAAAATGACACATGCAGTCTCTAACACCGGAAAGTAACAAGTAGATATGATAAAATAACCACACAGAAGGTATTGCTTATTATTGTGTTGAGTGAAGCGTGGATACTTAATACATTAAATGAAGCAATTTATGCAAAAATAGCTAGGGAGATGGAATGGGATGGAGTGGATTGGAGGTAGAAATGGTTAGTTGGTATTTTCTGGATGTAGTCTTGGGAAGCAAGTATGTGTAACAACAGGTTATTGTCATTCTAATTCAAAATATGAGAGTTAGTGGTTAGTTATATGGTGCCTAAGGCATCAGGCTAAAATTGGGAGAGTTTCTAATCCTGTCCTAGGCACAAAGCCAGCTGGATGATCTTGGACCAATCATTTTTACTCAAGTCCTAGAAAAGAGGCAATGGTAAATCACTTTTGGGAAAACCTTGCCTAAAAAACCGCAGGGATTAGTCTAGGTCAGGGGTGTCAAACTTACAGCATCATGTTGTCATCACGTGACGTATAGAGACTTTTTCTCCCTTCGCTAAACTGAGGGTAGGCGTGGCAAGCGCGTGATGCATCTGGCCTGTGGGCCGTGAGTTTGACACCCCTGGTCTAGATCTTCAAAAATCAGAATGACTGAATGGAAGGAAAAATGAATAATCCCAAATATATATGTAAAGTGTCATGTAACAGAACTTTGATTTACCTTAAGAGCATTTTGGATACTCTCCATGAAAATCATGATTATTAGGACATGCAAAATTTGCTTAAATATCTCATTTACAGTGCCAGTATTTGCTCTCCCAAATCATTAAAAACACTTTGTATAATAATCTGCAATCACCTTACCTCTACTAACTCAGAAATACTGAGAACAAGGAATCAAAATAATTCCTCTCTTAAGCATCTAAGATCCTGTAGTTACAAAAACCTCCTTACCTTTCGTCTATGCTTAAAACAAAATGTAATTTTAACTTTACAATCTGCATCTACACTTGTTGGCATATCTATCTGGCACACTGTGTTCTAACACTTCTTGTAGAGCTGAAAAGGCATGAAGCTACTTTCCCTTTGAAATACCTTTTTGCCCCACTGCAGCCTAGGAACAAGAGTATCTGTCCATTGGACATCATCCCACTCACAAGTTCCAAAAAGCTACATTATCTTAAAAAGAAAACTTAAAGCAACAGTTCAAGTTGACCACCTGAACTGGAAATAAATTATTTCAGCTATTGAACTCCGGCAGCATTATGGGATCAAAGGGGCATGAAAGCAATTTTGAAGTAACAAACATCACATGTGACTTGCCTTAAATTTAATCAGCTGGATCCATCACTGTTAAGAGCCTAATCTAATTAATACTCCAATTCTACATACTGTTAGCCATAAAAAGACTTATGTATTTAGGTCTTTTATTTCAGTGTAACTAAGGGGTAGCAAACTTTTTTACTTTAAATTTAAACTGTGGTAAAGATCAGTTTTTGTAGTGCAAAATTTAACTGCAAGCCAACTTTCTCATTTCTTTTATCAGCCACCTAATGAAAAATTCTAGAAAATTAAAACAGGTATGACATGTTTGTTGGACCCAGAAATACCCACACCAATTGAAAAGAACTCCAAACTTTCGTGTCCTCAGACTATTAGCACTGTGGGAGAATAGAGCTAATTTATTTCCAGTGAAGTGATTTTCCAGTAAATTTTGGTGGTGGTGATGCTGTGATTGCCGCAGCTTTTACAGATGTATTTTTGAGATGTTGCGTCTCTGTTTTCTGATCGGAAAAAAAACAAACCTTGCCATAATCCTTCTGAAATTAACATAATGTTAATGTCTTTAACAATAAAAGATTTCTCCATAAATGTACTTACATAAATTAAAATATTATTCCAGAAAGATGTCAATGACTGATAGAACTAAATCATACGACTCAATGATCTATCAATTTTTTTGCAATGCCAACAAAGAAAATCTAACATCCTTCCTTTTAAATACAGTATTTGGGGGTCCAATATAATGTCTATATAATCAATTTTAATTCCACTGTTAAGACTTGCAACCATTTGTTTAAGTATTAAATGTTCTATTTTTTAGTCCATAGCTGTAAATGTAATTAATATGAACTTTGAAAATATTGTTTCATTTTTAATACACATATAATATGGGTTCAGTTTCCAGACTTATTTTTATTGTTCTGGTTATGCAACACAAGTTTCTTTTATAACTACACAAATCATTAAACCTTCCTTCCCTAATGTTTATATAAGTTTCAGAGTGAAAAGTTAAATATAAGGTCTATGTAATGAAATTTTATAGCACAATATACAGTAGACAACTAAAAGAGAAAGGAAGATTTTCAGTACATTTTAGATTAAAATTAATAATTCAGTGCACATATAGACTCAGATGGACTACTATTGGCATACTGTGTCTAAATAGGACATAATAATTTTCTCCTATCCAGTGATTCTTTCCCATATGTCTCTAATTTCTAGACCAAATCAGTTTAAAATTGCCATATTTAAAATTCCATAGCTCTCCTTGAATAATAGCTAGCATGGAGATAAGCATTGTCTCATGCTAATTGATAAAGTTAATCCTTCTCTTCAAAAACTGGTTAAAAATTGATTGAAGTATTTATCCCCACTGAATTTCACTTATATTAATACTACCAGTGTTAGCATTAGTATATCTTTCCCCATTAATACTATGACCTTGTTTCTTATTGTCCTGGATGGTCATTTGTAGAGCTATCTATCTCCTAGGAAATGGCAACATAGCCTCTAGATCATTACGATTTATTTTTAACAACACAATTTTAATATTTAATATTAGTTGTGGTGGTTTGTTCTCCGAGCTTGTTATTTAGCTTCCAAACATTTCATCACCAGGCTAGGTAACATTATCACTGGATCTTTGGTTGAAATGTCTTGTTTCAGTTCTCTTCTCCTTTTATAGGTCTTATGTGGTCAATTGATCACATGAATGACTAGTCATGCCGTGTGAGGTGATCTGGTGGGTGAGGTCAACCTGGTTGCAGGTCATGTGAGTCAGCTGGTGGTCGACACCATCATTAGTTGGTCATTCGATTGATCCAACTTCTTACAGATTCGTGACTGGTTGCAGATTGATAAGTTTGTTGAATGATCCATTCATTGAATACCAAGCTTTGACAAATTCACATGTGTGGTGTGTAGTTGCATAATCAATAATTTTTGTTCCATCCCAGTTGAACTGATGTTGTTCTGTGTCGATATGAGTCGAGATCAAGAATTTATGGTCATGTGGTCACCCTCACACAGTGTGACCAGTCAGTCACATGACCAACTGACCACATAAGATCTATAAAAACAGAAGAAACTGAAACAAGATACTTCAACTGAAGTTCCGCTGATGATAGAATTCTTTATTGGCTAAGTGTGATTGGATACACAAGGAATTTGTCATTGGTGCATAAGCTCTCAGTGTACATAAAAGATATAAGTGATAAATCATGATCATAGTCATCATAAATACATTCATAATGAATCATAAGATACAACACTTAGTGATAGTCGTTGTTGTTGTTAGTTGCAAAGTCGTGTCCGACCCATCGCGACCCCATGGACAATGTTCCTCCAAGCCTTCCTGTCCGCTACCATCCCCCGGAGTCCATTTAAGCTTACACAGACTGCTTCAATGACTCCATCCAGCCACCGCATTCTCTGTCATCCCTTTCTTCTTTTGCCGTCAATTGCTCCCAGCATTAGGTTCTTCTCCAGTGAGTCCTTCCTTCTCATAAGGTGGCCAAAGTGATAGTCATAGGATACTAAATAAGCAATCAACATAAATCATACTAGGAAATTAAAAAACAATATAAATCATAAAGATACAAGCAATGAAGTTATAGTCATAAGTAGAAAAGGAAATAGGTAATAGGAAGGATGAGAATTATTTATTATTGTTGTTGTTGTAGATGATGATGATGATGATGTTACCTAGCCTGGTGAAGAAATGTTCAGAAACTAAACAAGCTCAGAGAATAAACTTTCACCAATATCTACCACCTGAGCTACAAATATTTTCCACCATTTCTAATGTTTAATGTTTCCTTAGTTTTATTTATTTGCTTCAAATATAAAATAATATTCTCAGGGTAACTAACAAAGAAGTAAAAACCAATAAAAGTATGATATAGATTTTTAAAAGAAATTGCCTTGAATATGGATCTAATATTAATTACTATGGCCAACTATTTCCTTCGAGGACTATCAATATAGCCAATGAATCTATTTTGTTGTAAGTAAATAGCCAATTGAAGCTGACAGACCTTAAGTTTGCTAATAATATTTAGTCCAAAACAGTTTTAGCTAGAAGCAAGTTCTATTTTTCCAAACTTTCAGAAGAACTTGTTTTCAAGTCTTTTGACCTAAACAACAACTAAAATGATTATGTTGAAATCAAGAGTATTTTCTAATAACCAAAATGGTTGTATTATATCAGAGAATAAGAGAAGGATGAACTCAAGGGCAAATAATTTGAACTAAGTTCCCCAAATTATAAGCAAACCATATTTTGGCTTAGTACAATATGTCAACCCAGCCATTAACATGACAAGGGACAGAAGATTCAGTAGCAAATTAATCTGTTATAGGACTTGTTTGTTTTGGGCTTCGTGTGCTGGACAAACTGGATTTGCACTGTGTAAGAAGCCAGGTTTTAGACAAAGCTAAGTTATAAAGGTAATGCAAATATAGATGTAAATTTAAATACAGTTGACAATTTTTTGAACCAGCTCCATAGCTGTATTTGTCATCAGCAGCATGGCCTGTAATTATTAATTTGTGATAGCATTCATTACCTGAAAGCCATAAATAGTTTAGCCTGATGATTTTTACATATTCAATACATGTTAAAAGGTAGGGGTGCAAATTAGACCCTTTCATCACCAAGTAACATAAAAAATGAAGAGCTAAAACAACTAGTTATGAATGTCAACTGATTGGGAGAAAATGGCTTGATTAGCTTTTGTAGTTTTAAAAGCACTAAGGTTGGCAAGCCATGGTGATTTCACAGAAAGGGAAAAAAAGCTGTAGAAAAATTGCATGAAAGAGGAATTGCATTTTTATTTCTTTAAAAAAAGTGAATATATTGCATTAATTCATAAAATGTAGGTATTCTTCAAACTGTGTACTTTTCCAAATGTTGTAAAGGATTTTGCCAATTTAAAAGAAATAGAAAAGTTTGATTTAAAATGAACTTATTTAAAAAAAACCAATGACCCAAAATAAGTACAGGAGAAATTGTTTGCATTTTTACTAATGTACAATTTCTGCAAGCAGAAATATGCATAGTTGGGGACAATGTAGAATAATAAATATAAGCTTCAGAACAAATTTTTTTTTACAGAAAAAATCAGGTGTGATAAACCGAACTTGACAAATTCACAAACATCATACAAACTGAAAAAAAGCCCAGACACATAAACTGAATTTGACACATTTAGAAAAATGAGAAACTGAAAATGAAAGATTTTGTCACACATGCTGTACAGTGCAGCCATCTGGCTATGTTCATAAAAACACACTGAACCATCAACCACCAAATCACATTTTAACTTATGTGTTACACAAACTTAGGCTGTGGCTAGCAGAAGGTTCAGTGTGTGATGGAAACTCAAATAATTGGATTAATCATAGTATGTATGTTGTGCAAGTATAACTAGGCTGTCCAAGAATAAGAAGAGTTGGCCATCCTACCACCAGTGGCCTGACCCTGCCTTTTTAATTCTTCAGCAATAGAAAAACAGACCAGCAATTCTTTCTCCTGCAAACAATCTAACATGAACAACTTTCTTCTGTTGCCACCATAATCTGTTCTTAAAGCCCCTCAGTTGGCCAGGCTATTGCACGTTCACTTATGCCAAGCATTTTCATTTTCGGGTATATCTTTTCTGAACAACTGGGTGAGACTGTGAAAGTAAGTTGGAGAACAAAAAGAAGGATTATTAGTACACTTGGGGTGTTTGATTTTTGCTATCTTTAGAAACAGAATATGATTATAACTGCGTCTCTGGCAGGGGTGTCAAACTAGAGGCCTGTGGGCCGGATGCGTCACGTGCAGGCCACGCCTACCCCACCTGAAAAGGCAAAAAAAGGTCACGATATGTCACACGATGTGATCAAGTTTGACACCCGTGGTCTATGGCTAGAAATTACGGCACGTATGAAGCAAGAAAGAATTCAGTACTTCTACTGTCAAAAACTGAGATAAATTTGTGGTATATAGCTGCTTCTCTTTAACGTTCTATTTGTTAGAACTGCTCAAGGCTTAGACGTTTTCTTAATTGGTTTCACAACACAAGCATAATCAAAGATTGGTTTATCCTGATACGATTTTCTTGAATCTGAAATGGATTAGGATTGAATCTGCCACCTACTTTGCAGATTTGTAAATGCAATTCAAATGCTGTTTCTCTCCTGTATTCTTTGGCAGGGAAAGGAATTTCTGCCTGTTAGGTAAGATTTCTTACCCATTGGGAGCCAAAACCCATAAATGTTAGCTGAGTGTTGGCAGCGCTAAGTGAAATGCATGTGTTTTTCCTTTAAGAGTGGTCAGCTGAGGGAAGGTTGGCAGTGTTCCTCCAACAATCCCAGGCTGAGTGTCTATGTCACCATTCTCTTCTTGGCATGCTTCTTCAAGGCAGTGTATCACATTCAGAATAGCCTGTGACTGGTTCTGTGGGGGTGGAGGGGGCGTCTGCATTGGTTTAGGCCTTTTAGCCTAGGAAGTCATCTTATGAAACCACAAAGTCTGACTTTTAGTTGTACAGAAAAATGCACAGCTCTCAATTCAATGCTTGGCAATGAAGTGTACATTTTTCTTAGACTATACAATGCAGGAGATTCTCAAGACAAGAATCTTTCCAACACTTGAATGTCTTAGGCATTTTCAAAATGTGTCTGATTCTTTTCTCATCTTGATCCACAAACAAGAACTGTTAATGTCCTTGGGAATAGGTTAGAGACGAATTGTAATAAGTTGGCAAGTACTTATTTTCCAAATTGGGATAATGCCAGGGCATGAGACTGCATGATACTAACTCTAGTGGTGAATGAGGATACCCCTTCAGAAGTAAGAGTGAAGTATTGTGCATATCCTTGTTTGGTATTGTTTTACATATTCTAGAACCAAGTGTTGCCATTAAATAATTCCATGCCTGAGCCTTGGCTTACATTAAACCTTGAGGAGTATAAAAATAAGTTCCTTTTGGTTACAAGAATGAAGCAGTCTTGCCATGTTTCCTGGATGAAACTTTTATTTGTTAATTGAGGCTTAGTTCTGTGGTATTTGAAGAAATACCATCTGTACCATGACTCATCTACTCCCCCAATGTTAAAATGTAGATTTGCAAACCCTCATATTGCTTGTTACCATCATTAGAATTAAGATTGCCATCTACGGAAAGATTTTTGAGGGAATTCTTGTGCTAATCCACATTTTGGGTAATAATGCTGAACAGATGATTAGGTAAGTTGTAAATTCTAAGAGAAATAAGGTTCTTCAACCAATGCTAAAACATTGTGGCAGTAAAAATAGAATTGAACAAGTCCCAATATCCTTTCAAGCCATGGTTTGTTGTCATTATAATTCGTTGGATAAGCCTGAGTTGACAGGATTCACAAAATTCACAAAACTCTAAACAACCCCCACCACCACACACAATTTAGATCATGGCAATAAATGAAACAGCCATTATTATATCAACACTACTTTAAATTCAATTCTATAGAAAATTCTATAGATGGAAGGCTGGAGCATGGATTCTCAATTTCCTGTGATGACAATTTTAGTTGGGCTGAGGAAACAAATATAAATTTGATCTCTTGATTTCATTCTTTATACTGTTATAGATGCACAGTGTGAAGGGGAAACAAGGATATTCCACTTTCCTATACTATAACAATTCTTCAAGTTAAAAAAAAAACCATTTATTTAGCATTCTTCAGAGCTAGAAAACATAAAATAAACTAGCTTTGTTTTGAGAAAAAAGTGCTTTTTTACAGATTAAGAAGATTGAAAGTAAAGCGAGCCACAGATATGGGTAAACTAATTTTCTACTGACAAGCAACACAAATTGTTTTAGAATAGAAAATAATTAATGTTGGGTAAAGAATTAAAACTGAGATTATAATGAGATGTTCTTCAGACCATCCAGAGGTCATTGTTACTTGGTTCCAAGTGGCTATAAGTAAGTAAGATTCCAACTGCTATAAAGTAGAAATAATGCATTAGTATACAGTCAGCTTTATTGTGACCTGAGGTTAATGGTAGTTGCTCTTGGTATGTTTATAATGGTTTAAAAGAGATGTATGAGCTAGAGTTGTTCAACTCTATAGAAATGCAGGCTAGTGCAATCTTCATATATCTGTAAAAAAATCATCTAAATGACGCTGTGCTTTTACTCAATAACTGAACTGAAGGTTTGAAGAAGACTGTCCTTTTAGAATGACAGCACTTCTTATATATCATTTGAGTATCTTGATCTAATAATAGATTACAGTTAGTCCTCAACTTAATGACCACAATTGAGCCCAGAATTTATGTTCCTAGTGAGAAATTTGTTAAGTGAGTTTTGTCCCATTTTATGACTTTTCTTGCCACATTTGTTAAGTGAATCACTGCAATAGTTAAATTAACAACACAGTTGTTAAAGGAATCTGGCTTCCCCTTTGACTTTGCTTGTCAGAAGTTCACAAAAGGTGGTCACGTGCTCCTGGAACACTGCAACTGTCATATATATGAACCAGTTGTCAAATATCTGAATGTAAATCACATGACCATGGCACTACATGATGCTACATGGGCATAAGTGTGAATAATGGTCATAAGAGCCGTGGTGGCACAGTGGTTAGAATGCAGTACTGCAGGCTACTTCTGCTGACTGCCTGAAATTTGGCAGTTCAAATCTCACCAGGCTCAAGGTTGATTCAGCTTTCCGTCCTTCCAAGGTGGATAAAATGAGGACTCAGGTTGTTGGGGGCAATATGCTGACTCTGTAAACCGCTTAGAGAGGGCTGTAAAGCACTGTGAAGTGGTATATAAGTCTA
>JANHJO010003054.1:32203-46758 GCA_032468235.1 Pseudoxyrhopus heterurus
TTATAAATAAGTAATTAAGGGTAACAGTAGGACAGGGACGGTAGGCACGCTGGTGCACTTATGCACGCCCCCTTTGTATAAAGGACTTGATATTCTTTGCAGAAAATAAATGAAAACAAAATTTACTGAGGATTACCCAGACAAACAAAAATTATGAATGGACGTATAATGATAAAGGGAATTTCAGAAGCAATTAAAAAGATTAAATCAGGAAAAGTTCCTGAATCAGATAAACTAAAAATGTATACTATAAATGCATTCTCATTATAAATGAGAAATAATAGGCAAAACACAAATGGTTAACCTACTGTGAGATGCTAGAATTCTGTCAAGGGGAATACAAAATATATTCAAGGGAATAAATGATGGCAGAGGGACATAGTTGACAAAAGTTTTCCTATTTAAACTTACCAGAAAGATTCAAAGTAGACAGAAAATAAATAATACCGTATTAAATATTAGATATATTAATTAAATTATTTGATTAATATTATATAAATAAATACTTAAAAGTTATTCTCAATTCTGTATTCTGTTCTGTAATTATAATATAATCTTTCTGATCAGCCTTACTATTTCTCCAAACCATTGTACAGTTCCAAATTCCACATTTCCTTCCTTCCTCTTTTAAACCTGCTGTTTGGGTTTGACAATTATATCAGCCAATGTTGAATCTGTTATTTTTCTAATGCAAATGGTTCTAAGAATTAGGACTCTGACTCTCTCTCTAGAACCTCTTCTATTCCTTTCTTATTTATAGAGGAATTGATAGTGGTCATTTGCGTATGTTCTATTGAAATTGAAATTTCTTTGTTAGGAAACAACTTTTCTAAAGCTTTGACAGACTAAAAATTGTCTACAATTTTTGTAAATATAATTCCTTATTTATGAGCATTAAACATTTCCAGTCCCTTAACTATTTAATAAGTGCATTTGATATTTTACATTTTGTCCAGTGATTGCCAGGTGGAAGGTTGGAATTCATGACTTGCAATGCATAGATTTAGCAAGAAATGACACAGTTGGGACAACTTCCTTCTCTGTTTTTTTTTTTTGTTGATTCTTTTTCTCTTTGCACAGAAAGCTGGTAGGGAATCCCTCTTTGCTTCTACAGTAGAAAAGAGGGCAGATAAAATTAGCAAGGAGTTGCTGCCATAGCTACCTGGCTTGTAGTTTGACAATGTTAAAATCATATTTGATTTATTGTGGTCTGCCATCTCAGCAGATGTGTCCTGTACAGTCAATGAATTAACTGCCAAATCATGTGGAGATCCTTGGACCAGATTGTAGTATGAACATACCAGGTAGCCTGTCTTTTCCATAAAATTATTCAGACTTCTGTCCCTTGAAAAATTAATAAAAAATGTGTACCATTAGAGCTGTCACATTTCATCAACAGCCCTTCCGAAAATAAAATAAAATATTTATTATTAAACACTATTAAGTTGTTGGCTGTTCTTTTCTTGTGCTGCCAAGTTCTCAGTCCCTAAGTACCTGATAAGCTGGGGCTAAATCAGGACTCCTGTTGACTGACAAGGCCTCAACACCTCAATTAACAAATAAAAACCCCCACACAATCGGGCACCATATAAATGCTATGCATAGAATAGCCCAAAACACACATTCTGATAGAGAGTAGTTCCCTGAAGATAGACTCTAGCTGAGTCCAAAAGTTTGGAAAACTAAACCTCTGGTCCTGGTGTCCAACCCAGATTGGATTCTTATTCTAACCCAGCATTTCCCAAACTGGGGCTTCTGTTTTGTCCTTGCTACACATTATTGTGTGCAGCTTGACATGCAGCTAAATCCACCTATCCTCCAATAAAACAGACCATATCTGGATGCTTTATTAAAGGAACTGGATGGGTGAAACTGGAAAAATAGAAATACATACAATAAGAACCCAAATAAAAAATAAGCACTGTTGAGCTGCTGGTGAACATAATAATTAACAAAAACAGATAAATCTAAATCTCAGCAGTGACACTGTGTGTATGGGATGTGGATTTCTGCTCTCAGATGAACGTGTGCCTTGGATTAGATTGGATTCTTCCTGGTGCTTCTTTTTCCTTCTGAATGTTAAAGGAAATGGAGTCTGGCTTTCCAGGATGCATTTGTTTTGGAACTGAGGGCTGATGGGTAGATGACCTTTAAAGGGCCAGGTCAGCTTCCAAACAATACAGACTGGTATTTGGCCCTGGCCACTAGATGGGTCCAGAGAACCTTCTTCTTATGTACACTGAGCATACACACCAAAGACAAGTTCCTTGTGTGTCCAATCACCCTTGGCCAATAAATTCTATGTCTATGTCTACAAAGTATATCTGGGGGCATGACAATTTCAGTTCCCAGAGTCCTGATCAACACCCATGCTGGCTATGGAATTGTAGAATTTGAAGTCTAAATGCCTGTGTAAGGTTATGCTGACCTTACTTTAGGATTCACCGATCCTAATTCCCTCAGGTATGGGAAAGGCCAAAATGACACACCTGAGATGAGGTTCCAGGGTAAAATAGAAAAATTATGCTTTATTGCTGATCAGACAAAAAGCAGACAGACTTTCCCTTCCTTGGCAGGTTTCAGAAGGAAAAGTGAGCAATTAGCTAGAGTTACGTACAAGCTTTTATACTGTTTCTATTCAGGGACCCAGGATGGCTCTTGGCATTAGGAACCCCTCCCCTCTAGCATATGCAGATTCAGCCAATCCACAGGGGTGAAGATGTTTTAGCAACGGCCAGCCTGAAAACTAGATAAGGATGCATTCTCATGGTGATCTCCTTCCAGCTGTTAGAATGGAAAAATACCACAAGGCTGAGATGGTATACCACAATAGGTGAGAACGTTCCCAAGACATTCCGGCACCAAGATACAGGATACAGGTTATAAAAGATACAGTTGTCATATACATAGGTATAAAAAGCAAAAGATAATTATCTGAGATTCCCCCCTTCTCCTAAAAGAAACATTGCATTAAGCTCTTAGTGACAATATGCTCCCTATTTGCATGATAAGCTTCTGTATAACAATAACAATCCTTGTAGTTAGAGACAGGCACATACAAAGAGTTCCTGATAAACTCTTTCCTGTGTTTCCACCCCGTAGGTGGTGGGTCACTGTAATTAGGACAAGATAAACGCCCTGTAGGCATTTCCGCTCATCCTTGGTTTTATCAAAAAAAGGGGGGGAGAACTAACTCACAGCCTCATTACAGCCTTGGAGGCTTTGACTTTTATTCTAGCTTATAGAACAAGATCAGTATAGGCATAATTAACTAAATCTACTACCTTATAAAGCTATTCTTAGATTAAAGCTCACATAACAAATAGATACAATAGTTATTTCCCAGTAATCATAGACAATGATGTAAGTCAAGTCATAAATCACTTTCCAATGTCGCATGAAGCCTTTTGAACTGGAGATTCCAGATAATTTTTTTAAATCATTGCACCTATGACAACTTTCCCTATGGAAGGATACAAATTTATACTGATATATAATATATTGTAATTTTTTTTAAATTATAAATTCTGTTTATTCAGTGTCAGCTATTAAAAATACTCTGGGTCTATTTCGGGTAATCTTTTTTCTTCTCTTTATCATTCAGGGAATTATTAGATAAAATTTAAAAAGTGTTAAATGATTTGAATTCTCTACTGTAAGTCTTGGCTAAATAATTCCATCTATTATCATTTGCTATTAGCTGTTATCATCTATTCAATTAATAGAGCAGAGGGCCTTTAATACATTGTATATTTCCTATGTGTAAATAACACATTATGAGATCAATCAGCTATATTACTGAGTCATCATATTTCTCCCTTTTAACCTCTGCAACCCTAACTCTACTAAAGGCTCATATATGTGTCTGCAATAGTGTAAAGCCCATAGCAATACACAAAGGGGCATATTTATATAAAATTTATCTAATTGGAACATGTTAGACTGCACAGATGAAAATGTATGTTTATTAATCAGAAGACAGAACCTAACATTGCAGTCAATTAAAAAATAAAATATATTAGAAGAGCAACTAAGATGATTAAAGGCCTGGAGACAAAAACCTATGAAGAACGGTTGCAGGAATTGGGTATGGCCGGTCTAGAGAAAAGAAGGACTAGGGGTGACATGATAGCAGTATTCCAGTATTTGAGGGACTGCTACAAAAAAGGGGGGGTCAACTTATTTTTCAAAGCACCAGAAGGCAAGACAAGAAACAATGGATGGAAATTAATCAAGGAGTGAAGCAACCTGGAATTAAGGAGAAACTTCCTAACAGTGAGGACAATTAACCAGTGGAACAGCTTGCCTCCAGAAATTGTGGGCATTTCATCACTGGAGGTTTTTAAGAAGAGACTGGACAGTCAATTAACTGAAATGCTATAGGTTCTCCTGCTTGAGCAGGGGGTTGGACTAGAAGACCTCCAAGGTCCCTTCTTATTGATATTGCTTGCCTATTTGATATCAGCAGCTGGCACTTTATTTCTTATGTGCTTCAGAAAACTAATTATTGGAAACAACATTGAGTCAAATCAAAAGATTGCATCTGTGATACTGAAGACAAATATGAAAATTAAGGTACATGAAGAGTGGTTGCAACTGCAACCTAACAGGGAAAAAGGCCACTTGATGCCTTCCAGCACATGGGAGGGGATGGTTAGGAGAATTGGGCTTTATTTTATTTTTTTAAAAATTGAAATTGAATTGAATTTTTTAATTCACAAAGTCAGGGTTGAAAAAACATATTATCCAAAAGAGAGTTAATTGAGCACAATGACATTTTAGACAAATAGTTGCATCTTGTCTGTATCTCCAAGTATTAATCTTCTATTCTTCCTTCATACTATTCCTTACTGGGAACATTGATACCAATGACCCCCAGTTGTCGGTTCTCATCAAGTGTTGATATGCCCTAATCAAATTAGTCTTGACTTCCTTCTTCAGATAGTGAGATTGACATTTGGCCTGGACAATCAGCAGCAAGTAGCCTGATCAACCACAATCAAAATGATTTCATTTACGGTACTTCTCACACAACAATCTTCTACTAATAAGAACTTTATAGTCACAGTGGTTGACATTTATTTCAAATGTCTCTTCGTGATATTTGCTTTTAGTTTCCTGTATGGTTAAAGATGACAGTGGATACTGTTGCTAGTGTTGCTTGTTTACTGCTATATCTTCTTTCACTAAGGCTTCCAGTGGAGACCTTTCCTTATTCATACATTGAATTGAAGTGTGGTGAGGGAGACTGCAGACTCCTGGAGAAAAGACTATACAATGAAAGAAATTCAAATATATAGTATATGCCGACTACCTTATAACTAGGCAAGGGCAAGAATATTGGGCCATATCATTCAAAACTGGAAAGCCGATTTTCCATCAGTTGAATGACAACACATAGAAAAAGGCAGATTTTGTTCTTCATAGCACTTGTTCAGGCCATTGTTGGTAGCATATCAATAAGTAATCAATTCTTCTGATAAACCTTTTTCTTCCTCTTTGAACACTGTTGTGATCCTTTTTATTACACAAAGACTGTGGCAAATGTGAAAGGAAGTCATCTTATTTTACTAATGGGATTGGAAAATAAAAGCTCTGAAATGTTCTCTCCAAAAGAGCATAAAAATGTTCAAATTAAAAAAAAAATCCAAAGAGAATAGAAAAAGAATAATTTCTGTCCAGTTGTCCGTTTGGCGATTGCAATTAAGTAACTCAAAGCTCAAGTTTGGCATTTTTCTTATTCGTTATATGATTGATGTTTGCACTTTGAAACCTTTAAAATATTTAAGCAGCAAAAGAAATGAAATGAACTGCAACCAGTTAAGGTCATCTTCTTAGGACAAAAGATGATAAAATATTAAAATGACAGAAACAAATTTCCCAATAGTTAATATACCATGACTTCAGAGATATGTATTATTCAAAGCAGGGAAACATGACTGACCTCTGGTCTATTGCATAATAGAGAAAGGATATGAAAGTTCAGGCCTTCACAAGTAGATATCAAGGAGAATGAGAAAGAGACAAAACATGCATACCAAAAACTGGTTGAATGATTACAATTGATGGGCAAGGCAGATGTGAGACGCACTTATTCAACTGCAAAACATAAAAAATTAGTTCAATTAAAAATTGTGGCTAACTGAAGCACCAGCCCAGCAGCTTGTCCCTAAAGTGAATTCAGACTTCGGGGTGAGATGTCAGAATTGGCAATTTGCATAGTTCATTTTAAAAATGGTCCAAATTTCTTCTGAAACTAATGACCAAACTGGCATCCTTTCAATTCAGAATCCTTGCAATTCTGCCAGGGAAAATTAATGGAGTATTGATGTATTCTCTTGTTTTGTTTTTAAAGCAAGCAAATAGATGAACAATACAGAACAGACTCATGCTGAAATCAACCATTTCTCCTCGCTAATGCTATTATAGCCATAATGACTGGCAGCTTTTAATAAGGCAACCCTAGACATATTTATTTGGAAAGAAGACTTACTGAGCTCAGGAGAATTTACTTCCTAGTGAATAGATTAGGACCTGAACCACAAAGAGAGACAGTTTGGTCTAGTGGTTAAGGAGCCAGGCTAGAAAGCAGGAGACTGTGAGTTCAAGTCCCACCTTAGCCATGAAAGCCAGTTAGGTGATCTTGGGCCAGTTTCTTTCAGCTATCTCATACCTAATATAGTAGTTGTGGAAAAAATAGAAGGACAAAGGTGTGTCAGATATGTTCGCTGCCTTAAGGATATGTTCACTGCCTTGAGTTAAGGATATGTTCGCTGCCTTGTAAAAATAATAAAGGTGGGATATAAATAAAATAAAAACAAAAACAGGAAACATGTCCAAGCAGTCTTCAATTGTTGAAGCATTCCAGAACGTTTCAAATTTCAGGGTTGTTTTTCTTAAACTACATTAAAATAGATACTTAGATATGAAGCCACATAATTCATGAGTTACATTTTGAATTTTGTAACTAAGTGCAACTCCATTGATCAGGAACTGAGAACCTGTGGTCTGCCGGAAGTTGCTGAAGTCTACCACCGAGCATTAGCTTTATCAAGCATGGGCAGTGGGTGGAATGCTGGGGCTTTTGCTTCAGGAACATCTGAGGGCCATTTGTTTCTGTCTTCCCTCAATCAGAATAGAACTGGAAGGAATCTTGGAGGTCTTCTAGTCTCGGGTAGCTATCAAGTTATTAAAATCATTTGCTGTTATAAGAAAACATATCTGCATGGTTGCTGCAACCTTCTGAGATTAGTTTCAGTTATAGAGGATTCTAATTCTGTTTTTTGTTTCACCACTTTTCTTTGCTCAGGCTTGCTTGTGATTTTTCTGAATATTACAACTGAAATTCGAAAATAAATAAATGAAATTCATGGAACCACCACAACACCATCTAATGCATGGATATATTATTATTCCACAATAATAATAATATAGGTGATGAAATTCTACTATGGACTTATATAGATTGATGCTATCTCTTGTTAAATAGCCAGAAAAAAGGTTCTGAGAAATAATAGTATCCCAATTAAATTGCACTGAAAGGGAGGGATGATTCTCAATACTGGCTACAGTAAAACTGAGTCCCAGAGCTACATGTATCTTGGAGCCGTGGGTACAACCCATAGACCTGCCAAAAGGCTCATTAGCTGTAATTTTAGATCTGAAAGAAAGGGGAGAAGTGGAATTATTAAATTGGAAGTCATCTTTACTATACTCTATTCAAATTTATTCTAAAATCATGCCCTACGTCTCTGAACTGGTCTTGCTTATTGTGGGGAATATGGATTCCTCTAGGTCTTTCAAAGGCCAAATCCCCCACTTGACCCCCATTGGTTGGACATCCTATTCTGCCTACGTTTCAGATCAGCTCCTTAAAAGAATTTAATGTTAGTGGATCTAACATTAGATGTCCTTGATCAAAATTAAATCTTGACTCTTATGTGGCTGTTTCCCTTTCTAAGAACGTAGTTTATTTGGTTTCTTTTAAAAAGATACATGTATTTAAAGTGAAAAGGCACAGTATTCCAGGAAACTTTTATTAATAAAATATTTCAACCAGAAGTTGACAAGATTTTTCATGAAAATAATTCTAATGAAACTGACTATTGTGTCTTTGCTCTCTTACAATTTCTATTTATGACTAGCATGCATAAAAAAACATTCTGGGATTTCCAACTTATACATTTTACATAAGTTGAAAATCCCTTAATGTTTTTTGCCCTTACCTTTGTAGCTGTTATAGAACTGTAATAAAAAAAATCTTAAAGAATTCATGTTAAATTGTGCATGGATGTTAGTATTCAATTTACTTTTAGGCTTCTAATCTAAAGCATATTTTCAATAAGCAAATTCTGTTATGTTCAGTGGGAAGTATATTCTTACAAATCCATTTTGTGGGCTGGAGCTTTAGCTTATCCTTATCCTTATCCCTCTCCCACAACCTGCTATTAGTTTTTTCTGTCTTTAAAAAAAATCACTTAATCTGACAATGAGGGCATGTCCTACTTTACCCATTTAGGTAGCTTGTAAATAACATAAAAAAGAACAAAAGTTATTGGAACAATGCCCAAATAGGAGAATAAACTCAGAAAGACAAATATATTATGGGCAAGCTTTCTAAATTGATGCCACTTGAAGGAATTTAGCAAACAATAATAACAAAAATCACAGGAAAGACTTTAGGAGTCTTCCTGATTAAAGTATAGAATTATTAATAAACTGAAGAAGAACTTCAATATATTGATAATACTTTTATTTCTTCCTCCATCTTAATGTGATGTTTGTCTAGCGGACAACCAGAATTAACAGCATAATTTATGTTAATATTGCCATGGAAAACATTAAGGTACTTCAACTAATTGTTCTTGTCCATTTAACCAAACTCAGTATGCTAATTCTTCATGAATCTATATCGCTGTAGAAGAATTAACCTATCTCTCCACATATACATAATCCATCATATTATTCCCTTTCATAGTAAGCAACTGTATATTCAGTTCAGAAAAGGAGCAAGAAGTTAAGGCCATGAGGTAAAAACAAAAAAAATAGTTAAATCTCATTTGCCAATCAATAAACCTCTCATGATTCTTTATCCTTGCAAACTATCCTTGTTTCCATCATGTGCCCTATGATGCAGTAGTTAAAGTCCAACATTGCAGGCAAACTCTGCCCACAGCCTGGAGTTTGATCTTGACAGGGCTCAAGGTTGACTCAACCTTCCAAGGTTGGTAAAATGAGGACCTAGATTGTTGAGGCCAATATGTAAATAATCCTTCGACATTATAAACCGCCTAGATTAGAGAGTATATAAAGCACTATGGGGTTGGTATATAAGCCTAAATGCTATTGCTATTGCTATGTCCATTCACTGCTTCATATACTGTTTGTTGTTTTTTAAATTTCTTATCTTTTGGGAGGACAGGGAAGGACTACATCAATTCTGTTGAACCACAATTTCTTCAGACTCCCCTTCCTCTCAGTTCATTGACAGTTCTGTCACATATTTGTTTTATTATTTCCTTGCTCTATATAATCAAACTATCTCAACATACATCTTTCATCCTGGTCATTTGCTTTTGTAGTCAGTCCATGTTTATTCAGAACCAATTCATTCTTGACTCTCTTTTATTCACCACTCTCTTCTTTAGTAACTCACTCCCACTACAGTTGGTTTATTTTTATGTTTTCCTGACATCTCCAACTGTCACACCTATGCAACAAAGTGGACAGAAGCATGTTTTCATTTCTAGCCATTTTTACTTCTTTTGAGAAACATTCGTTTCTTGTGACAGACCACATACTGTTCCTTGTATGTTGACCAACGTTTGCATATGTTAACGTATCAGTGAAAAACTCTGCCAGTATTAAATTGCTGTCCCCACTATTGATCCTATCCTGCCTCTCCCGCCTCTGCTCCCTGTTACTGCCACTCACCTCACTTTTCTTCAAAGTAATGAAGGCAAAGTCTATGAATTCGTACATATCTTGAGTTGTGAACAGTACTAGAATATGGGAAAATATTATTTTAATATTTGAAAACAAGGTAACATAATGGGTCACACCAGAATGTGTTGCTGGAACATATTTGTGGTATGGTCAGGTATCTTAGAGTAGTTTATCACTAGGGACTGGGGATGACCTGGCTTCAGTTCTCCATGCTCTGATAGTTTACAGGTTAGTCTACTGCAGGACATGATGGATAGACTGCCTTGGCTGAATTCCCAGTTCATTTCTCAATTCAATTAAGGTGTTTTTTGTAACTTTTAAAGATTTCCATGATGTGAAATATGAGTACTAAAGGATTCATATGTATACACATACATACAGACACGTCTTATGCTCTATACATATACATACATATACACATACATCACATAGAGACTTTAATGGATATATCTCAAATGCCTTGAACATCTGAAAGCTACATACAAATATTGATTATTATCTTAATCACACATTAACAGTCTACTTGTTTCCTGTAGTGACAACAGGGCCAGAAATCAGGCTGAGTCTGGCCTGTAAAAATATTTTAAAGCCCGCTACCCTAATTATTACTATCTTGGGATTTCTTTACTTTTGTAAAACTAATTAAACAATGTAAATATTTAGTCAATTACATTTTACTTATTTTAAATAACATTCAACATTAACTTAATTAAAATTAATCAGATGCAAAAATACACAGTTGCACAGATTACAGTAGAATTTAGATTCTTGGTTTTATGCTTGTTTGGCTCTTCACTATTTGGTCTCCATACATTAATAGTTCTTAGTTTGACATAAACTGTTTAACTGAACTTTGAATTAGCTGTATGTTCACTTTAAAGAAGAACAAGTAAATTGTGGAATTCCTGATATTCTCTGAGATATGTTGTTTTCCTGCAGATGTTTCATTACCCAACTAGTAACACCTGAAGACGTTACCTAGTTTGGCAATGAAATGATGGTGAAAAAAACAACCAAGTTCAAAGAGCACCAAGGTCTCCATAGTTCAACTTTGAGCTACAAATGGTCTCTTCTTTGGGTAACAAGTAAATTGTTTAATGTTGAGAAAAGAGTTTTGTACTTTATTTTTCTAGGGGTCTTAGAATAGGTTAGAAAACCAGAAGAGCCCACTGTTTGGTCTCAATCATTGGACCTCTTTATAATTTATTTGGCTTTGCAACAAAACAAGCAATTGTGTTTTATTCACTGTGGCATGATTGAACAAGCCAAAGATTAGTATGATATAGAAACTTAAAGTAATTTTAAATGTTGTAAAATTATATTGTTTATATTTATTATGTTTACATATTTTGTTCTTGTTTTTGCATATTACCAATAATATTTGTGATCAATAATTATGAATAATAATTTAGAAATCAAATAAATTATTGGATGTGTGTGTGTGTATATGACAATTGTCAAAATCCATGAAGTTATTGCAAACTTGGCACCACTACTGCTTGCAACTATTAAAGTACTTCTAGTAATAGACCACTTTAATATGCCCTGTGTTTTCCTGCCATGACCAAATAAATGTTTCTTCCTAGAATTGCAGCTCTTTAACCATAGATCATTGACTTAATGATCAAAAGATTCAAAGGAGAAAGCCAAAGTTGTAAACACCAGTTGTGTTTGCTGATTCTAGCAATTTGTTCATAATTTCTTTTACAATTTTTTAATTGCTTGGTGAAGAGTTATTTTGAGATTACAAAAGGCTAGATTACAGAAATTATCATCAACAATAATTTTCTAATGTTTATATGACTCAGATTTGCAATTAGTTGTACATGAAGATGAATGCTGTAACTCAGAACAATCAATGACTTAAATATATATTTTCCATGTGGCATAGTGGTTAAAATGTTAACTGAAGATCTGGGAAATAAAGATTCAAATCTATATCTATAAAAGAGAAGTGTGGTTTTGTGAGTATGTGTGTATGTGCTCTAAAGGCTCCTACACGGAGCAACCAATCTTGGCCAAACTTGGCACATACACAGTTTAGCATTGTAAGATCAGCACTGCGGGGATCTCGAAGCCCTTTGGGGGGGTCTGTGCCCCCCAAATGCTCCCAAAGTGAACACACACACCCAAACAACCGAAAACCTCCACTGCGCATGCGTGTAGCCGTTGGAGCCACCGGGAGCAAATTACTGCGCAAATCAGCTGTTACTCACTCCTCCCTCGCCTCTACTGCTGGATAGCGCTGAAGGAAAACCAGCCTGCAGGCGACTAACTCCTCCGTGGCCTCCGCTGCTGACTGGCACTGAAGAAAAAGCCGCCAGTAATTTACCGAATAGCAGCTGTTTTTCCTTCAGCCACTTTTGAAAAGCCGCTTTTCCTTCAGCGCCAGCCAGCAGCAGACTTGTCTGCGGCCAGAACAGCTGATTGGCACCTGTGTCTGCAGGCCTAAAAACCATGGAAAGGTAAACAGAGGGGAGCAGCCCTCCGAGGCATGGCAAGTGGAGTGCCAGCCACGGTTGCATTGCGAAGGGGAGGGAGCGCCTGCACGTGTGCTGCCCAGCCACCACAACCTGCCTGCCCAAGGAAGCGTGACCTGCCCAATGCTGAAAACCTGCCCGGCCAAGGGACATGGCGGAGAGGGCGAGGGCCCAGCTCTCGGAGCTCTTCCCTGCGGGAGCAGGGGTTGCCTCCGCCCTGGCCCGCCTTCCGGGTGCTTTAAACGGAGTTTCCCCTGGATCCACGATTTTAATACCTACACCTGACCGGCTCTCAATGAAAAAGGTCGGGAATAGCTGAATGGCGCTAATTGTGCAAGGGCCGGCCTTCAATCGGGGGACATGACCCAACACCGATTATGTATCCCCAGAGCGGACACAAGAAGGGAAGATGAGGAAGAAGAGTAGGAGGAGGGGGAACAACATGATGAAGAGGAGGAGAAGGGGGAAAACGATTAAGAGGAGGGAGAAGAAGAAGAGGAGGGGGAAGATGATGATGAAGAGGAGGAGAAAGAGGAAGAGGTAAGAAGATGTGGAAGAACGTGGGGAGGAGGAGGAGGGAGGAGAAGTCAATGAAGAGGAGGGGGAGGACGGGGAACAAGATGATCAAGAGGAGGAGGGGAAGAAGATGAGGATGAAATAAATACCCGGGCAACGCCGGGTCATCAGCTAGTGTAGCTATAAAAGGCATTCTCTCTCATCCTAATTTATATCACAAGATTCTTCTGAGAATAAAAAAGGAAGGCAGGAACAAACCCACATATACTACTTTCAGGACTAGATTATAGTTTGAGATTAATCAGGAATAATATTATCAAGGCAAAATCAGGAAGTAGAACTGAAGATTCATGAATGACAGGAGAAACATATTATATAATGGAGGATTTTTATTGCCAGAAGCCAAAGCAGAATGCAAAGTTGATTTACCTCAAACAGTAAAAATCCACACTAGAAATGAAGCATTACTTCTTTGGAGCAGTAACCCTTAAAAAGAGTTGGCTCAATGTTTTGCTGACGGAGGCAAAAGACAAATGGCATCCCATTCCATATACACAATCCAAATCCATTGGTAGTATAATCATTCTTCGGGACTGACTATGAGAGACCCATCACATCACAAAGAATCATTTCAGGAGCAAAATAAAAGCCAGATGGCACACCCTGAGAGGAAATGTTAGGAGTTCAGCTGAAGAAATTGTTATTGGTTTGCCTCCAGAGATGGCTGGCTCACTTTGTCTAATGGTAGTGCTTTACGCATTTATTTATATAAAGCTCATACGCAAATTATTTCAAATAAAATCAAATAATTTGATTTGTTTAATCTTTTTTAAGTACTTCATTAGTTGGCTTGGGTTTGTTTCTGACATGGTAAGGTGGAATATACAGTAAAATTGAAAAACAAAATAACATTGCAACACATCATAATATGTGAAATTTTAATCTGGAAAAATAAAATTTTACTATGAATGTATTGTTATCAAACATGACACACAATCTGTTTTTTTCTTTACTCCTCCCCATATTTTTCCAATTTATAGTACTCTTTGATTTATATTTCTGTTTGAAGCTCAGTATTGTTATCCGTAATTAATACAAATCCACATCTTCCTCATACAGTTTTTGTTAAAAACATTCATGTGTTCAAGTTTTTGAATATTTGTTTTTCCAATAGGTATTCTTTTTAATTGTTCAAGTTTTAATGGTAAAATAATGAAGCCAAAATGAATTTGGAAATTTGTGTCTTGAGAATGAATGTGTGGTGTGTAGCAAACATTGACCAAAAACATAAAGGATAGATATATTGATTGAATAGAGTTAATAAAAGTACCCTAATAAGGAATTATAAAAAGGAAGGCACAGTAATTAGCCATTTACAAATACAGTAGAAGACTAATTTTCTTATGCTTGTAGAGCATACATCTCAGTGATTAGAAGGTTAGCTGTCTTCATCCAGGATTCAGTTTAGGATTCAAAACTGGTTGAGTTGTTATATAAAATTGGTTTACACACATAAACCAATGTTTTGACTTATCTATATCTATAAAACAGAGCGTGGGTGTGTATGTTTGTGGGTATGTCCCGGATAGGCTCCTCCACCCCTGCACCAATCAC
>JANHJO010003054.1:90869-102107 GCA_032468235.1 Pseudoxyrhopus heterurus
AAAGACAACCTCTGCAAAACTCGTTTTGACTGCTGTTTGATCTGTTGCTCTTCGACCGAAGCAGACAGGTTCTGAGACCCTCTTTCCAGCTAGTGTGCAACCTTTGACTGCAGAAGGGAAAACAACCCAAAAGGGATCTACCAAATTATTCAAGGTACGATAGCTACTAAATGGTCTTGCCCAGATTTCTGATCGTGTATGATGTGGGAATGTTTCATAAATTAGCTTGAACAAAGATGCCTCTCATGTATGTGTATAATAGTTGGATATTTATGTGAAAATTCCATGGTTAGAAATTAATGTCTATAAAAATGGGATCATGTGAGTAGAATGGGATTGGGGAGGAATACAAATTTCACCCCAGTAGTTTAACATTGAAACCCAGAAGGAAGGAAGATCTGTGGATCTTAATACTTTTTAGTTGATTCTTTCTTTGCTGCAGAGCTATTATTTCTACAAGTTTTCAAGTGTGTCTCTGCAGTTTTTGAAATAGCCATGAGAGCTAAAGCCGCTAATAAGCATGTCCAGAGGAATTTATTGATGGTCAGGAAGAAATTCTTCAGCAGGAAGCAAGTATCTTAACAGAAATCTGTGAGAACTGAAATCAATGGGAAACTTATTAGTACATTTCCTCACAGTAATTAAGTGCCATTTATGAATCAGCGGTTTCCTATTTTCACACTAGTAGAAACTGATTTTTTTTTTTTAAAAAAAATGAAGTTCATACTTAACTGGGCAGCTGAACTGATTAATTTCTGGATTTGTTTGGCAGGCAGAATAATTAAAATGTAATTCACAAGTAATAACTATGGAAGTTGCTAGATCACCGCCCTCTTCTGCTTAAAATTGGAGATGGGTAGTGCACTTAAATATTTTAGACTCCTGGTGCAGTCTAAACATCACATAAATCTTGTGTTCTTTTCACTAGCAAACCCACTGCCCCAAGGATATTACACAAAACAAAATAACAACAAAAAATAGGTAGTGAAGTTAAAAGCCTATGTTAAACCTTATCAAACTTTAATACAATGGATTCCATTGGTTATGGACTACATTTTCATATTATTTGCAATTATTGTGATGTATCCTCTGATTCAATGATCAGGAACAAAAGAGCTCCTTCCCAATTTTGTCTACAAAAAACCAATTTATACTATAATATAAAAACATTAACAAAACTGAAAACACCAGTTTTCAGTAAGCAATAGCAAATCAACCTATCTCTTCCTTCACATTAAATTTTGGAAACTCTTTATCAATACCTGTGACCAGTAATTTGTTTCATATTTCCTCTGACATTGCCAGAGCATTCTCCTACTGATTTTTCCAACATGCTTGTTTCTGGCAAGGTAGCGCTTGTTAGAATCATTTATAAAGACCTCCATTTTATAGATGGACCACTTATAGTAAGTACCTATCACTTCATCTTGGAGCAATGAATCCCATAAATTAGAAACAACAGAAACAACTCTCTTGTATTTATCAATTTTAGGAAGAGTGGAAATCTTTAATCTCACATCTATACTTTGAAGATTGCTATTCCGGGGGAAAAGAAAGAACTGGCATTGACTGGCTTTTATAGTTAAGTTGGGAATTACAGAGCGATTGGTTAGACTGGAAGCAATAGAAAACATTCTGGCAAATTACACTCTTGCAAGACTGCATGGAATTCAATATGGCTGTGGCTGAAAGATACTTTTACCTTACTTTTTCTTTTGAAATAATCATTACGAAGTTGAGCATACATAAAACCCTTTCAAAATGGCTGAAAGCTGAAAATTGAAAATCAATCAATGGTGCTCATCCCTTTCATTCCAAACATACTGTGGTAGGGATAGGTAAATAATGCTCATGTTGATATCTATGAGTATCATTACTCAAGGCTACTTATATGCTTAAATATATCGGAAAGAATTAGTGACTTCGCTTTAACATTTAGTGTTATGCTAATCAATAATTTAGTTTATACATT
Organism: Pseudoxyrhopus heterurus; assembly: GCA_032468235.1. NCBI lineage: Eukaryota > Metazoa > Chordata > Lepidosauria > Squamata > Pseudoxyrhopus > Pseudoxyrhopus heterurus. Next base: position 92,842 of record JANHJO010003054.1, read on the forward strand.
CATCCATAATTTAGCATAGTTATAGATAGCATTATTATCTCCTGATTTGATACGTGTGCAATAATGTAATTATTACTGCTATGCTGAGATCTAGAAATACCACAAACAGATAAACTGTGACATTCCAGAAGAGGATGGAAATTTCTACTGAATGCTACAAACATTCCAGCAATTTGGAAAGTTAAAAGAGCTACTTAACCATATACAGTGGTACCTTGGTACTCATCCTTAATTGGTTCTGGGAGACACAACAAGTACTAAAAAGTATGAGTGCCAAATAAACCATGTGACTTACCATGTGACCCTTTGTTTTGGCTGGGAAGGACTTCCTATCTGTGCCTTTTTCCTCTGTCAGCCATTTTTCCAGTATGGCTAATTTCCTGTCCGCCCTCCATGGTTGTCTTCCACTTCCTTTTGCAGTGCATTGAGTACCAAACAAATGATGAGTATCGGGACATGTTCATGTCAAAATGAGACAAGCGCCAAATTCAATGAGTTTTGAAGCAGTCGAGTACCAAGGTACAACTGTATTACTATTTATGTCTACTGATATCCCCGACAAGAAACAGTTTTAATGAGTAGTTTTTATTTAAAAGTATGTATATAAGCTTTAAAAAAAACAAATAGAAAACTTATTGGTAGAGAGAGAATAGAAAGAGAATGACCCTTGTTACAAAATCAATTGCAGAATGCTTGTCTTTTTCCAAGATAACATCCACTCCAGAGAACCTTTTATAATTAAAGTAAAGTCTTTAAAGGTCTTAACCATCTTTAAATACAATGTAACAATCTAAATATGAAAAAGTTCTGTTTGTGGTTTTAAATATGCACTTCAGTTTTGCTTTATGCATCATTCTAAAACAATCTACTCAACAGTTAAGTAAATAAAAGAATATGCCATTTAGTTTTCTCCAACCATAAACAACTTTATCTCCAAACATCTCTCCTTGGAATTTGGTAAAATATATATGAAACTGCCATGATAATGTTCATCAAAATCTTGAACTGATGATACTGCAGTAACTCGAGGTAGATCTGTTGGAATAGTAGCAGTGTACTGACTGTTCAAAAGATGTTGCTCAACTTAGAGGAAGACAGAAGAGTGGGAAATGAGTCAGAGCAAATTAGAACCATGTTTTCATCTGTAATGGGTAATTAAATTGAATCTCTGTAACAAGATAACATGCATTCTTGTGCAAATTCTTTACATTTCCCTGGAATTTGCATGCAAAATAAATTGCAAATCTCTTTTAAAACAATCATTCTTTCCATTACTTAGCCCATGACTAAAAGGGCTGTTGACTTGGTAACACATATTTAGAAACTTAGAAAAAGATTTATAAAAACAAACAGGAAAATGAGCAGTGTGTCCTTTTTCTAACTTTTTCTCTCTTCAAGTTTTAAAATTGGTCTTCATTGTATATTAAGCCACCAGTAGGAAATGGAAGGAATGTGTGATTTACATCTGCTTAGTAAAGAATCTTGCTTGTGATTGCTTTACTATGCATTTCTGAAGGTTTTGCTAATTCTGTGGTTATTGTTAAAGACATCTACATGCCACAACAACTTTAGAATTATGATTTATGATGTACATAAAAATGATTGAGGGGCAGGACACCAGTATCTTTTGTGCTGACTTGTTAAATTTCACCAAATGCAATAGCTGTTAAATAGATGCTTATAGTTTGCTGATTCATACTTCTTTATCATTCAGGAACAACTGCTTATTTCAGAAAAATGGCCAACTGGACACTAGCGAGCAAGCTATTCGATACAAATTGTTTCTAACATCAAACATTTCAGGTTGGCATCAGATAAAATTACTTGGAAAGGACAATTAATCCCAACATGTTGGGACAGTAGTAGTAGGTATGCTTCCAATAGTATAAATCTGAAATTAGAACAACATGTAAGATATATGCCAGTGCCCAAGAGGCTGTTCTATTTTTCTACTATAATGCACACAAGTAAATGTTTAAAACCAGCAGTTTCCTTCACTGAATGTTATGCAGAGGAAAATGCATAAATGTGCTCTTGGATAAGGTGGCTTCCCTGTACATGTCAAGAAAAACGGGGCTGTGAAAGCACTAGAAACACATACATTATTTATAGAATCACATGACTCCCACACTGCTGTGGAAATAATGTTGTCTCTAAATTTGAGATCTGAAGGCCAATACCTTTAAATGTCCTGTTGGTTATATTATTAAATATATATTATTTTATTTTCCCTTTCTTTTTATCCAAATGTATTAATCAATCCCTGCTAAAAAAGTTAAGATTTTTTTAAAAAAAATCACCTTTGAACTTTGATTGTCAGGTTAACTAGATATATTCATTCCAATGCTGCTTAAATTTCTATGGAATATATGTATTTTGCTAGCTTGAGGGGGAAGTCTTCCAACCTCATTAGTTGTGTGCTGCTCATGGGATATCGAACAATATAGCACTGAAAAGCTTGTAAGTGGCAATAAAGTGACCATTGCAATATTAGTATTTTTCTGTCACTATTGGGTGGGATGTCCTGCACAAGGGAAAAAGATAATCTGTTTTAGTAAACTATAGCAATGATAATAAAAACACTCATCCAGCTGTGCTTGTAAATCACTGGTGTTTCCTTATAGCCTTGACTTTGAGGAAGTTCACAGTTCATTTAAGATATAAATGCCACAGCACCATAAAAATGAATCTGAATTATCTTGAGAAGCCATTAACCTTGAAGGAAGGTGGAGAGAATTGTCTCAACAAATGCAAATAATGTATGCTTCTCAGTTTCTCTCCAATGGCTGGCCCCTTGCTGAATATACACAAATTCGGAAGAAGAAAAAGGCATGTCAAAATAAGGACGTGACAGAATCATCAAAAATCAAGTTCATTTCTCACTTAAATCTTCAGAAACCATCTCCCTTCAAGGAACTAAAAGACAACAGTGTCCAGGAAAACATATAAAAAGTTCATGAATAATTAGGACAAGCAATAGGTCCAGTTTGGTCGTCATTCACTGCAATAAAGCTTACAGAAGAGGAACCACTTGGTGGATTGAGATGTGATGATGGAAGCTTTAAAGTTTCACTGCTAGGATGATTCACTCAGGAAGAGAAATAAAAGTGAATGAATGCAAATTCTGAGTGCAACCTCTTATAATAACCAGTCATCTGATTTTGGAATCAATGCTTTTGTCAAAAGTATTTAAGGCACTTCAGTAGGTATTTTAAATATATTTGTAGGTATAAAAATAAAGTAAGTGCTGAGGCAACATTCATATATGATCATCTTTTGCATTGTCTCTCTGTATGTACAAAATAGGACATATATACATTCACGAGGGCTGTTCCATTATACTTTCACTGGTACTTTGGGCTGCCTTGTTAACTTCATTGCCTGCAAAACATCAAATCAAAGGTCAATTTGTTGGCTTCTTAAAATCACAATTAAACAACAATAGAACATATTTTCAAAATAATTACTATTGGAATGTTCTCCGGGCACTAGCAATGGCAAGAGATACAAGGCTCTAGCCTCAAGTTACAAAATTAATTCCTTGTAATATAAGTAGTTTTCTCTTCTTTTACTGAAATAATGTCAAGCACAAATGTATGTATCTCTCAGATTGCTAGAAGTCAAAACTTGTAGTTTTGTTTCAAAGGTCACATCATAACTTCGTAGTATCACAACTTGGCTTAACAATTTCTTTTTTCCTATTATGCTGAGATACATGATATGTTTTTCTGCTCTCCCTGGCAAATCTTACCATTTTAATCGAGGCATTTGCACAAATAATAAATGAAATAAAGCATCTACTGTAATCTAAATAATAAGAGCTGGTAAAATTTACTTAGAATGAGGTCCTATTTTTATTGGAGCTTTTTTAAGGAAAAAAGATATTTTGTCCTTCCAGAAAAAGACAAGGTATTAGAGCACAAGGCATCCAAGGTGTGTTGACCCTACAGAAAGTATGATTTTTCTTTCCCAAATTTGATTACAAGATTAAGTGTATTCGATCATGTAAATAAAAGCTAAAAAATTTCATAACCTATTGAGAAAGCAAGATCTTTGTTTTGATACACAGCACATCCTGCGGAACCATTTTTCAAGTAAAAAACCCTTTTGTTGGTGAAGCTTTAAACAGTTAAAGTCTGTCAAACAGTTAAATTTCACGAAGAAATCGTATGTTGTTCTTATTAAAGATTTCACTGAATCTGACTACAGCTTTCTGCTTGAGAGAAATACCAAAGTGAAATGAAGGAAATAAGCATCAAAACATGATGCTATATTTATTGAAAAGCAGGGCATCATTTTTAGACACATCAAAATCAACTGTAACTATTTTTTAAAAAATCTGTATGAAATCTTAACCCAAGCTCATCCAACTATAATAGTGCTTATTGTAAATTATGCAGAGAAACAAGGGAAAAGAGCCCTCTCATACACACACACACATACACACACACCTACCTACAAACAATAGACTCTCTCTCTCTCTGTGTATATATCTATACACACACACATACACACATGTATATAAAATACAATATTTTATATATATAATGAGTACATAAATAATAAATTAATAAATATATTTTGAATCCTTCTTTATTTACTTTTTCAATGTGTCCGATTGCTAACGTGCATCTGTGTTTAGCACACTTTTTTTTTCTTCCTGGCTAGTCAAGTATTTTTCTCAGAACAATCTAGAATATCTTCTGTAAATATACTTTAGAAGAGTTCTGTTGGTCATCTTCTCTCCAACAGAGCAGAATTCTGCCTGATTGTATGTTTTAATAACTGCTTTTTGCCCCCAGCCTCTTGGTGATCTCATTCCATCTCTTAATATCCACTTCTGTACTATCTAGCAAGGATGGAAATATTTTAAATGTGCCCTCTGCTACAAAACAACAGTCCATTCTGAACATTTGAGCCATCCAACATGTTGCTTAGAAGTACCCTCAATTGTGTTCCAAGGCTGGAATAAAATCTTTGTTCTGTTTCACTCCTGGAACATTCATATTAAGCTAAAAATGGTTTGAGACCAGAATGTTTTGCACGCTCCTAGATTTATTTTACAGCATGAAGACTGCTTTTTTGGACATTTTATTCCAGCATTTGCAATGTAATGGTAAATCTTACTTTTCAATAATTGTTTGGGTTGTAAACCCTGATAGGCGGTATATAAATACAGTGCTATTGCTATTGCTATTGTTTCTCTTCTTTATTTCCAACTGTGAACTTTGCATGGGGTCATGATTTCTTACCTTTTGTCTAGAAATCATCCAAGATTTTATTGTTGGTACCAAAATGCTGCCAAGGAGGATCTGGGCTGGATGATATATAAGTAATGGGACTGAAATTAAGGACAGATGCTTGTAACCTTCAAATACTATCTTCAGCATTGGTATACCTGTAGCCAGAAACATAATCAAAATTAGGAAACCTTTGATGATTTTTCTGTACTAAGAATTGTAGGAATGTATTTAACTTTTAAAACATTTTGCTCAAATTTGAAAAAAAAAGCAAAAACCCATTTATAATAACAAAAGGCACAAAAATAAAGCAACAAATTAAAATATCATTGAATTATAATACAACATATAATTAAATATAGCAATGTATATTATAGTCACAGTACATTATTACCATACATTAATAGATTATATAATGACCATACAATAGATTTTGGTGGGAATATATTTGAGTTTTCTTTTCCAGTGTGTCTACCATGCATTTTTCTGGTATTGTCTGCTTTTAATTCTGCACTCTAGAAAGAGTGCAGAAAAGAGCAACGAAAATGATTGGGGGACTGGAGGTTAAAACATATGAAGAACGGTTGCAAGAATTGGGTATATCTAGTCTAGTGAAAAGAAGGATTAGGGGTGACATGATAGCAGTGTTTCAATATCTAAGGGGCTGTCACAAAGAAGAGGGGATCAACCTATTCTCCAAAAAACCTGAAGGGCAGGAAATGGAGCAATGGAGAGAAACTCATCCAGGAGAGAATCAACCTAAAACGAAGGAGAAATTTCCTGATAGTTAGAATAATTAATCAGTGGAACGACTTGCTTCCAGAAGTTGTGGGGGCTCCAACACTGGAGGCTTTTGAGAAGAGGTTGTACAACCATTTGTCTGGAGTGGTGTAGGATTTCCTGCTTGAGCAGTGGGATGGACTAGAAGACTAACAAGGCCCCTTCCAATTCTGTTAGTTGCCTTTAATCTGATGCTTTTAACGCTAGGTATAAGCTATCCAGAGTCACTCTGTATTATGGGAAAGCAAAGGTAAAAAACAGGACTGTTGCAAAAGCGATACCTCAGCTCAGAGGTTAGGTTGGAATCCCCCTAAATTATACCTGTCATTGATTGAGCAGGAAAATTGCTTTGACAGGCTTTCATTACCCTGCTAGCAATAAAGACCTTTCTAGAAAGAGCTTATCTCTGAAGTTGCCTTCTTGTAGTGCTTTGATACTCTATGACTGGGACAACATTGAACTTGGAAACATTCTATAAGTATGTGAGAAAATATGAAAAAGTGATATTTTAAAAAACAGGAGTCATATGTCACAAGAAATAATTCCCATTTAGGGAAATTAAACATGTTCTAATGCTATACGATAAAGTGGGATGATGGGTGCAGACAAGATGGTGATGGATCAGCAGTTTTCCTGTTGAGCTTCATCCATGCTATTTATTTGGTTTAAATAGCCTTATGATATTTTATTTGGTTTAAATGGCTTAGCTACACAAAAGGTGAGATGTTCTGCATGTTCCACAACTAGGACTGGAATTTCTGTCACTAGGCAAATTGGTCATAAAGCGCATTGCTGGGTGACAGCAATCTTGGCATTCCCTACTGCCAAATTCCATGAATCGTTAGACAAGGACCCACCCCAATCCAAGCCATTCAGGGCTTGATCCTCTCGGGCTGAATTGGACTGTACTCTAAATGCTGCAACCAAATTACTTCAGACCCTAGTAATAGTTTAAGTTGCAAATATCAGTGCAACTATTGTACTTTGTAGTTGTACATGTACATGATGCATTTGGGTGCATCATGCACGTGCTTTTTGTGAAGTGGAGAGTGAGTTTAGGGCAGGGGTGTCAAACTCAATTTCACTGAGGGTCACATCAGGGTTGTGTTTGACCTCAGGGGGCCGGGGTAGGCACTTGTGTCGGCGCTTGTGGTGGCCTGAGCGCTCTGCCAGCAAAAACGGGCACTCGAGCTCCGTTTTTGGCTGCAATGGCTTCCTGCAACCCTCTGCCAGTGAAAACAGAGCTCGGGAGCCCATTTTTGCTGGCAGAGGCACTGCGGGCCAGTCCTTCACTGTTTCCAGGACAGCCCCACAGGCCAGATCTAAGCACCCTGAGGGCTGCATCCGGACTGCAGGCCTTGAGTTTGACACCCCTGGTTTAGGGAGTATTTAGAACAGCAAAAATCTATGGTTTTGGTTCAATTGGTTTCTTGCACTTTAACGTCCATGTTTTTGTGTCCTATTGATGTTTAATGTCAGGATACATTTACATGTAAATTTATAGAACTTGGGGCTGCAGGGTTTCAGTTTTCTTATATATAGTATCACTTTTTGCAACTAAAAAACTGACCTACACACAAATTCAGCTCAGAGCAACACAAGAATTTTAAAGAGAACACAAAACCTATGACAAAATAAAAAGCAAAGAAGTCCTCTGTTGCTTTAACCTGCTTGAACAAGACTGCACGTTTTTGCCTAGTGCTACTTATGGCCTACTCTAAAAAAATAACCAAATGAAACTATTTAAGAAATCTACAAAAAAGAAATGACTGAAAAAGATTACACCCTTTGGCACAAAAAGATGCTCTTTTTTAGAGCACACATGACTTCAGTTTAACCCAGTAGAAAATCAGTAAGTACTGGTATATGCCTCCTATGCTAATACCCCACATACTTTCACATATAGCCATCTGTTTTCTTGTTTTTTTCACAACTGTTTCCTTTGCAATCGCTACACTCCGTGAAAATAGCATGCTGAACTTCACACCATTTTAAAGCTATAATTGTAAAAACAAATCGGCAAATTCCATCTTGCTCTCCTTGAAGCTACACAAATGAACAAATCAGCGTTAATGCTTCAGGTGCTGCCTCTGTGTCACCATGGTTGACAGGATCCAAGCAGGCTTTAGGAGATAGTATTTGACTTTATGGCACTCTACATGCATTTACAATTTTACAGGAATTTTAAAACTGACATGCTGAAGAATGTTTATAAATCATTAATAAAAATGCCTCTTTAATACCATGCATTGTTTGAGAGATGTAAGGAGACACATAGTATAAATGGTTTTCTTTCTGACTAATGTAATTTATACAAAAAAAATGTCACCACTGTGTACAAGTATAACCAAGGATAGATAAAGAGCATCATCTCAACACATTACTACCTGATCCGATCACTTGGGAAATCCCTAATGTACAGCACATCCTATTTCCATGTTACACATGACACATTTGTCTAAAATTACTCAACAGATTTTGACATTGCAGCATAGAGCTTTCAACTGTCATCTCCCAAGCAGGAAATCCATGTAAGAGCAACAAGGATCCAAGGATTTATTTTATTTTATCCCAGACCCATGATAAAAAAGATGAAACACGAAGAACTGAAGTTCACATTCTCACTTCCCTACGTCCATTCTCTATTTTGATATTTTTATTTTAGGTACTTTGATTTCTGTAATTTGCTCAGAGTAGAAACTGAAATACAGGAAATACATCATGCAAAATGAAATTCTTATTTGGCCCAATTCTTATTTATTCTAATAGTTGGAGTTCTATTTCTTCAGTAGACATGTCAAAGCAATTCATTCTTTTACTACAGAATTACACTCCAAATCACCTTCATATATTTACAGTATATATATTTTATTTAAATATTCTAGGTAAAGCTTTAGAGGAATTAGCTACTTGTAACATGGATGCACTGGAGTAGTCTTCCCAATATGACAACTATGTTGACTCCATCATGTCCTTTAGCAGTCTGGCTAGGGATTCTTGGAATTACGGCACCAGATTGGGATATTTAACAAAAGACAAAAAGCTTCTTTGGTAAAAAAAAAAAAAGCCATAGAAAATGGACTTTTCTGCCCATAAAAAGGGCCTTGGTGGTGCAAAGGATAGAGAAGCTTGTAATAAGCTGTCAGCTGCCTGCAATTTAGCAAGTTCAAATCCCACCAGGCTCAAGGTCGACTCAGCCTTCCATCCTTACGAGGTTGGTAAAATGAGAACCCAGATTGTTGGGGG
>JANHJO010003054.1:135415-153805 GCA_032468235.1 Pseudoxyrhopus heterurus
TGTTCATAGTCATGAAAATAAAGAAAACTCTTTGAATGAGAAGGTGTGTCCAAACTTTTGGTCTGTACTGTACATGTATGTGTACTTTAACTTCCAGTATACCATAGTGTAGCTACAAACAAAAAAGCTTGATGGAATTAAATAAGATTTCTAAAACTGTTCTCTTGTGAACACTTTTGGTCAAATTTGGAACACAACAGCATTTAATTATTTATGTTGTTAAAAAAAAAAACTATGCCACTGCACATAGGTATGACTGTCATTTAATTTCCCACTGGTGCCTCATATGTACTGCCATTCTAGAACATTCAGAGAAAATTGACACAAGCATCAGTAACCATTAAACTATTTCTCCACCACACCAATATCCTGAAGCAATCCTTTCTCAAAGGCACCATAAGGAAATGTAATAGTGACACGTTAACGGAAGGAAAGTGCATATTTTGCTACTGTGATACTTATTTTTAAAAAATAAGGAAAAGAAGAAAGAGACATGCTATATAGCTGATTATACTCTATGTACCAAATATTTTAGATTGATATGAAAATATTCTTTCTATATTTCTTGCAGTTTCAAAATGTTGGGTGGCTCAAGCCCAGGTATTTTCTTATGTCACTATAGTAAGGATTCTAATTTCTCATTAAAATAATCACACTTAGAAATCATTTTAAAAATGTTTTATGATTCTGTTTAATTAGAAACCATGTAGCGTTTGGTGCTCTCCCCTTTCCTATTCAACAAATACATGAAGCAGTTGGGTGAACTCCTTGGTTGCCATGAGCTGTCAGTTTTGTTTAATCATTCCCACCAATAGTAAAAATCCAGTACAAGGGATCAAAAAGCATACAGGCAGTTCTCGACTTACAACTATTTGTTTAGTGACTGTTTTAAGTTACGATGACTCTGAAAAAGTGACTTATTCCCAGTTCCCATACTTAGGACTGTTGTAACAGCCCCATGGTCAATTGATCAAAATTTGGCACTTGACAACAGGCATGTATTTATGATGATTGCAGTATCTTGGAGTCATGTGATTGCCATTTGCAACCTTTCTAGCCAGCTTTTGACAAATTCAATGTAGGAAGCCAGATTTGCTTAATGACTATCTGATTCATTTAACAATTGCGGTGATTTACTTAACAATTCTGTTCCTAACTATATTCATTTATAAGTTGAGGACTATCTGCATACTTGCATTCTGGTACTGTATATATATATATACTATGTGAGAAGCTGCAGGGTTTGGTAGTCTTCCCTCTCCTATTCAACATATACATGAAGTGGTTGGGTGAACTCCTTGGTCACCATGAGCCAAAGTCCATCAGTATGCTGATGATACCCAATTATACATCTCTGGCCCTGGTGAATTAATTAATTAATTAATTAATTCTGTGACTGTCTTCTCTGTGGATAAGACTGGAGGCTGTGACGGTTTTGATGGGGAACAAGTTTTAGCTTAAATCTGCAATATTACCTAGAACTTTAGGCTTCATTATAAGCTTTTTAGTAAAAAAAAAAAAAAACTAAATAGGAAATTGGCAAGTTACTCTGGCAGAGTTTAAACACTTCTTCCAGGAAAACTAAATATATTATTAAGCATTCCTGTAAAATCTCTCTTTCAGAATCACAATTAAAAACTTTCGAAGAACACAAAATAAAACTTTTAGTCTCATTAAAGAAACAGAATAAAACCAGTCTTGCTCTGAAGGCTTATAGCCGAACATTTTGGACAATAAGCCTGAATAGGGACAAATTCTCTCATTTAACTTACAAAATTCGGTTGACATGGATAAAGCCATCCTTCTCTTTAGGATTGTCAGAGGAACTCAGATTCTCTGCTATTCTAATATTTGGAGCCAACATCCATTTGTACTTGCAAAGGTCCATATAGTCTTTTCCCCCTTTCCTTTTCCCTTCTGTTCAAGCAGTGACAACAGCAAAGATATAGATCATCAGTCTTCACCAGTCTTACACTTCCCAACCAGAAGTGTGGTTTTAGCACAAAGCTAAGTGAATTGGCAGACAAGACAGCTCATTGAGGGCATTTTGCCCAAGGATACAGAGCTAACTTTTTTGTGTAGGAGTTTTTAGATCTTAACTGGAATTTCATGCTACAGAACTGCAATAATTTTCTTGACCAGCTCCAACGTGCCCTTGGAAACCACCATTTTATTAATGAAAAAGAAGATTAGCAAGCTGAAATATTATACCTTTTACATTATATTTATTTTAAAGAACACTACCCCAAAGGCATTTCTAGAAAACAAAAATGGTAGATAGCCATAGGATAATTGTTTTATTTGGAAGCATGCACAATCTCTTAGCAAAAATGTAGATAAACTAAATCACAGGTGTCAAATTTGTGGTGTCACGTTGCCGTCATGTGACATCACAGAGATGGGGTGGGCATGGCCTGCATGTGACACATCTGGCCCGTGGGCCACCAGTTGACACCCTGAGCTAAAGTGATTAAGATTGGGTGGGATGGACAGGAAAGCTAGAAAGGGTAGAAGAAAGCAACCACATCAATCTGCCTTCTGTAATTACTGTAGCAATGCCTGTTACAGAAGCTCTTTTGTGAATTACGAAGCTCTTTTGTGAATTACGAAGTAACAGCAATACAATATCTCAGGTAGAATCAACATTAAGATACTTACAAAAAGCAGTAGGAGCAAAGGAGTTATAACAATGCCCTGGAAGAAATAAAAAAACATATTTGGTTATAAATAGATGTTGTTCTTTACCACATCAAATATCAATGCAGAAAACGTCAGGAAACCTCCTCCAAAGTATCTAGACATTTACTTATGAATTCACTATAAGGTCATTCTATGACAGAATGAGATACATCAGAGGTCCCCCAATGTTAAACGCTGCAGAAATGTTGAGACTACAACCCCAAGAATTTTTAACCAGTTATGACCTGTAATGTTGGATACCGTACTTCCAATATTTTTGAAGACATCAATTCTGGACAAGTTATTATACCAGTTTTTTTACCAAGTTTATATAGCAATTTCTTTAACATCTTTGTGAGCAAGGACATTTCACTCCTACACAGATTAAGGAATTGTGAATGATCTATATTAACTGCAAGTTTAGTTATGTCTTCAAGATTAATTTTTCAACTTCTAACATAGACATCTCTTTGCTTCTTAGATGCACTCCATAAATATGCAAGTTGTAGAACCTTCCATGCTTAATAAACAGGCCCTACCATAAAGGGGACAGGTGGCTTACTATCTTATTGTCTGAGCTATGGCCCTCTCCTGAGTAAAGTCTGCATCAACTGTGATGAATTAGGTGTCGTGTGATTTTGTAATGTAAACTGATATCCCCTAGGAAGTGAGCTGGTATCTCAGAACTCATTTCACTTGATTAGACTCTGTGTCTCCATGGTGGGTAGGCAAGTCTTTCATCTAATTTAGTCACACAGGACCACTTCAGCTCTCCACATCCCCGAGGCAAAGGAAGGAAAAAGATTTGTTTTCTTCAGTGACAGCAAAGAGGTTTAAGGCTGATCACTGGGCATACGACAAGATTTTAAGCCTCAAGATTTTAGGACTGGGAGATAACATGCCAAACATCATCTTTACATCAGCAAATGTCAATTCTCTCTTTGCCCACTCAGTACTTAATAATGAATTAACAAAAGCAGTTTGTTACTCAATGAATATTAATTCAGTACCAAAAGCAGCTCTTCCCTTCAAGGCTATTTTCCCTAAACAGTTATTAAATATAGTTTTATAAATATAAATATGCAAATATGCTATCATTTTATAATTTATTTATTTTTTATTTTAAAGAAATTCTAAAGTGATCCATAGCCTTTGATATAAGTTTGAACTTCACCTCTGACATAACTCTTTCCTGATGTACCTTGGTTTGCTATTTTCAGTCCATTCTTTCATAAAGAGAACTTTTATAGGTTTCCATTCAGAGGATTCTTGTTAGAAATGTGAGATAAATTTTTTACCAAAAATAGATAATACACAATAAGGTTTTGAAGCAGGATAACTTATACACTTAAAACAAAGAAAACCTCTATCTTTTTTACACAACTCCAAGACCCTTGATTGTAAATGAAGTCAAAATGTCTTAAGTTGAGGATCTATAAAAATCTTAATTCCTCAAGAAGGAAGACTGGTTCCTTTGTATTTAAATTCTTATTTATGAATAGTTTAAAATACAGTAGTTCCCCCAATTTCTGAAGAAGAAATGCACTTTCTAGTGTCCTGGCTGATGAATGGTGAGTAACTGACCAGCACTAGGTACTTATCACATTGAATTTTGTATACTTTTAAAATGATTAATTACAGCTATAACAGTCTGAAATCATTAAACTCCTGTGTTCTTGCTTTTCAACACAACTTCTGTAGGTAAGCATCCCTATTTGTTTGAATACTACTTTTTTTTGTCTTTCGCTTTCTCCAAGGATCTCAAAGCAATGGAAAAAAGAGTTTTTCTTCCTCCTCTTTTATCCTTACAATCACTAAGGTATATATCAAGTGATAATGAATGTAACGCCTTTCTATTTCAAACTGCATTTCCAATGTCTAGATCAGTGATGTCGAACCTATGGCACGTGTGTCCAAAGTGGCACGCAGAGCCATGTTGCCTGGCACACCAGCTGTTGCTCAGCCCAGCTCCATTGCGCATGCGCGCACGAACCCCGGCGTTTCTAGCCCCCAAAAACTGCGAAAAACACCTGTTTTTTGGCTCTTTTAGTTTCCCTAATTCTAACATCTTATAATGAACTGGAAACAAGACTGTAATCACTCCCTTCCTTTGAAGGCAAAGTCTTTCTCATAAGAGTAGAGTGGAACCCAAGCCTGAGCTAACACACTTCCAGTAGTGAATAGGGCTTCCTTTTCAATTGCCCAACTTCAAGTTCATGTGGTCTACACAACAGTGTCCACTTTTTCACGTTTATTTTTTTTTTAAAGAGAAATGAAATTTAACTGTAAGTTAAAAGTGTAATTAAAAAAGTGCACGGGATAAAATATGAAAATTTTGGAAAAATCATTTGTTGCACAGATTTTGTTGAAGTGTAAATAAATATATTCTAAAATTTGCACTGTTTTGAGTAAAAACTATTTTACTTTTTCTTTGGAACCCATTTTTATTGTCTAATATCACAACCCACATGAAAAGACAGAGAGATGTAGAAGAGGCTAAATGAATGTGCATATTTTGTTGAGGCTCAGATAATACCAAGAGAAAATAAGAATAGAATAGAATAGAATAGAATAGAATAGAATAGAATAGAATAGAATAGAATAGAATAGAATAGAATAGAATAGAAGCGAAGCTGGAAGGGGCCTTGGAGGTCTTCTAGTCCAGCCCCCTGCTCAAGAAGGAGAACCTATACCATCTCAGACAAGTGATTATCCAGTCTCTTAAAAACCTCCCGTGGTTTCTGGAATAAGAGTGATTTAGAAATTCTACATTTATACTCTAGTCCTCTACATTTCCAGATTAGTAAACTGAAATACATTTCCCAGTAAATATAGACATATCCATGTAGCTTCTGTAATATAACCGTACACTAGTAATGTTTTAAATAAACAAGGGAATATAAAGGGATGGTTTCATTTCCATTCCATGGCACAAGAAAAAAAAAGGAAAATAAATCCATTCTATAAACTTCAACTTGGCTGCTTTGGTGCAAGTGCTGTCAAACATGCAGCACACAAAATTGCTGTGGCAGAGCATTTCTTTGCACAAATTGAACGTCTGCCCTTGCAGAGGCAAGGTCATTGAACAGCAGAGCATTCTCAAAGTTGGGGTGGTATGTTAAGTTCTGTGATGCAGCCCATAATGGAGTGGAAGTTGTGAAGTGATTGCCTTTTACCATTCAAAAAAAAAAAAAAACCCTTTCAAGAAATCCATTTACACCTCTGATGTGAAAGACCGACGGAATATATTTCAATGATTTTAGTGGGAAAGAAGAAAAGGAAAAAAAAATCACGGCCTGACCCAAAATACTCATGCAAAGAATGGCTCTGCATAGCGGCAGTCACATCGGAACCTGCAAATGCACTTTTTTTTACAACGAGGACCATTTAACATGTCATATTTTAGAAACCCACTTAGGCATTTCTAAAAGGAAAACTTGTATCGAGGGATACCTTTTTACTACATCTACTCTAGAAGATCAAATCAACTTATCTCAGTTTCAAATGTTAACTTAAATACAGGAAAGAAAGACGGTTAGTTTTGAAAATATAATACATTACTAAGTTGCTAAACTAGTCAGTAGTTGAAAACATAAATAAAGCCACAAGAGTTAGTTATTTAACAAGGAACCATTCTAGCACTAGCAATAGCACTTAGACTTATATACCGCTTCACAGTGCTTTTACAGCGTCTCTAAGCGGTTTACAGAGTCAGCATATTGCTCCCAACAATCTGGATCCTCATTTTACTGACCTTGAAAGAATGAAAGGCTGAGTCAACCTTGAGCTGGTGAGACCCGAACTGCAAACTGCCGGCAGCTGTGATCAGCAGAAATAGCCTGCAGTATTGCATTCTAACTACTGTGGCACCACAGCTCTTATTCTACCTTATTTTGTATTACTGCTTCCAAGATAATGGTGCCTAAAGCATGTAAGTAATTAACCAGTGCACACTTGAAATGTGTCATTGTTTTTTTCTAATACACACACACACACACACACACACACATATAAACATAACAAAAACATTGCAAGTTACTTCAAAAAATTAAGAATTAAAAGTCTACTGTTATACATGGAGATAAGGGATTAATATTAATGCTATTTTCACTATTTACAGTGAATTGTAAACATTTCACATACAGTGACATGTAGCCCACCAGAGTCGCTGTTATCAGTTAAATGGGTGGCATAAAAATTAAATAAATAAATAAATAATAATAGTGTGATCATCTATTGGATGTAGTCTTTCATTCTGGTGGTAAAGAATAGGATGGTTAGGAATAACCTTTCACGTTTAACGTTTACTATATATTTTGATGGTGTGCTAAGCCTATTTGAAGTCTTTCACATGCTTTTGTTTGCCCCCCAAAATCAGTGGGAAAGTGTGATGCCAATAATTATGTATTTGTCACTGAATTTTTATTATTCTTAATCTGAGGAGTTCTGGGGGATTTGAAGGGGTTCTTGGGATTTTGTGTACATTATTACTGCCAAATTTGTGCCTCTAGATATATTGGAACTAAAATCATCAAATTCTGGAAATGGTACTTTCCCCATACCTGGAAGACACCATATTGGGGAAGGCAGGTCTGATATGTCTGATAGCAATAGCAATAGGCTTATATACCGCTTCACAGTGCTTTACAGCCCTCCCTAAGCAGTTTACAGAGTCCGCATATTGCCTCCAACAATCTGGGTCCTCATTTTACCGACCTCGGAAGGATGGAAGACTGAATCAACCTTGAGCCTGGTGAGATTCGAACTGCCAAATTACAAGCAGCCGGCAGTCAGAGGAAGTAGCCTGCAGTACTGCATTCTAACCACTGCGCCACAGTGGCTCTCATACTGTATCTGTATGATGCCCAGTGACATTTGTGATGAGATGAGCATCTATATAAATTTAAATACATGCATAGTACATACAAGTGCACACACATACACTTCTGCTTCACAAGTTGCAGTAACTTCAAATTTCCTTCTGGGTGTGATTCAAGATTTATAGAGCATAAAACTTGGTTACTTGAGTACTGCCTGTCTCCCATAAAATCTGTCTGGCCAATTTGATCCTGTAGGATTGGCATGCTCCAGATTCTTTCAACTAAACAATGCCGTCTCTCAGAAGCCTGTAACACTCCCTCTCTGTAGCAGTTACCTGCCTTCTGGAATGGTTCCCCAGAAGATCCAGATTGCCCCCATTCTGCTATTGTTTAGAACAGCCCTGATGACCAGGGTCTTCACCCAGGCTTTCATTGAGGGAGAGGGAAATCCCTGACCTCACTGTGTTCACATTTTTAAAAAAGTTTTTGTTTAATTGCAATTTTTGTTTGATTGTTATGTGCTTCCCAGTGTCGTCGACAGCTGGGTGGCATACAAGTTTAGTAACTTTTTACTAATATCTGTTGTTTCAGAAAAAATTAAACTAGACAATTCTCAAAACCTGGTTTTTGGAAAAATGAATTTTAACCAAGCAAGCAAACAAGCAAGCAGCAAGCGTGTATATGTATGAGTGTGTGTGTGTGTGTGTGTATGTATGTGTGTGTGTGTATATGTGTGTGTGTGTGTATCAGATTACAGATAATCCTCAATTTAATGATGGCAGTTGGGACTGGAATTATCATTGCTAAGGATGTGTTCATAAAACATGTCACATGACCATGATGCTTAGCAATGGTAATCCTGACATTTCCAGTTCCATTATTAAGCAAGGACATCATTTGTGATAGCTCTTGATAGCTTCCCCATTGACTTTCCTTGTTGGAAGCCAGAAAGTTTGCAAATGGCAAACACGTGACTGTGAGACACTGCAATAATCCAAACTCTGAGAATCCATTGTAAGTACCACGTGTTCAGTTGCAAGTTCAAATGAATGTAATGGGAACCGTAGGAGTGCTACACAATCAACTTACTCTCTTGAAATTTCCTTGTCTTCAATTTAAACCAATGTGATTACCTACAAAAAAAATTGTCTTTTTTCTTTCCCTCTTTCCCCATCACTGACTGGAGAGACTGTAGAGCAGGGGTGTCAAACTCGCGCTGTCACGGCGGTGTCATGTGATGTATCGGGACTTTTTCCCCCTTTGCTAAACTGGGTGCGGGCAGGGCTAGCACATGATGCATCCGGCCTGTGGGCCGAGAGTTTAACACTCCTGCTGTAGAGGAAGAGATTTCAAGAGAGTACTGGGCTACCACCATGATCAAATAGCTTTCAAAGTGTAGAACAGCAAACAGTGTACTCTCTTACAATCCCTTCCTACATGATATCTCTGCTCTGCAAAAGGAGAAAAAAAGAAAAATACAACACTATGTGTATAAATTATAATGGGAATCAGGTGACTTAGGACAATGGGTTAATTAATTAATTAATTACTCTGGGTACATCCATCTTCCACTGGCATTCACTTTAATATAAGCAAGATAATCTTCCACCCAATATAGTCTTATCACAGTTCATTGTTTACTTTATTGTGATTCTGCCTCAGAGGCTCTGTTTGCCCAGAGGGGCTAAAAGCTGTGCTATCTATCCTTTTTACTGGTGCAAACTGAGAATTTAACCTGGCTTTGGAGGTTATTGTCTTCTTCATTGCTTATTTATGCTGTATCCCTGATGTGGGAAACACTGCTACAAACTGTTAAGTAATTGGAAGCTGTAAAATCAGTATACTTGTTCTTCATATTCCCAAGTCAAGATGTAACACTCTAAACTTACGCTCTGCACATACACGTCTTTCCTTCTCAGCAGGTTGATGGGGAGAAATGGAGAGTATCTTTCATTGTGTTCCACCAATCCCCCAAGAAATCTACTAGAAGGCATCACCACACCACCAACACCTAGTACAAGATTCTCTTTAGCTTCTCTATCTTAAAGACATCTCTTTCTTCTTGTAGATCCAGTTACAATAACTGAGCTGAATTTATGCAGAATCTTTGTGCCAGGGAGTGCTAAGATAGGCAAGCCAGAAAGGTTTCCGAATACAGTAGCATTATTCTTCCAGTATGGTCCCAAATGTGTGCTGTTAATATTTTCAACATGATGGAAAAGTGATATGGATACATAGTGTCTTTTTAAATAATCTCTGTAAATATTATTTTGCTGGTGTGTTTCATACTTCCAGTGATGCACTATGATTCAAAATAATTATACTTAACTTAAAAACATGATTTAATTTCTACAAACTTTTCTGAAAACTTAATATTTAGAAAAGATAGAGATGTTAGAGATAGACAACTTCCAGAATGGAAGTGGCTATGCCATTGATAGTGAGTTGTTGATTCAAGCTGTTATATTATTTCTCAGTATTTTGGTTCTGCCAGTTGACCCAGACCAACCTCTTACACGTATTTATTAAATTCAAGTCCTGCTGTGTGTTCAGCAGGACTTGCTTTTATCTAATTGTATATTTAATTATTGCCCTCACTGCAAACCTATGCTATCAACAACATAATTGAGGGTGGGCTTTGTGTATGTATTAATTCTATGCAGGGAGGTACAATATTAGAAGGTTTTATACAACTGGAGGACATACGAGAGTCAGATTTGGCAATATTCAATCGTAGTCCTGGTAACACAGAAATAATGACTTATTTTACAACCAAATAAATATGTGTAAGGGACGACTTCAACACAGGCATTCTTTTATAAATGCACAATATTTGAATGGGGAGCCATTTGGGAGGTTTGTGGATAATAGAATGGGAGGTTTAAAACAACAGGGGGGAAAGCACAGAAACCACTTTTTGTATGCCAAGAAAACTTCATGAATGGGTTCATGTATTTTTCCTGGAATCAAGTTCAAATCAAAGGCTTTGTTTTTTTATTAAAGTAAGACTAAGAAGTGAAAAACTTTATCTGCCAGCAGAGGGCATATTCGACACACTTGATAATATTCTTCTTAAGCTAGTACTGCAACCCTAGATATGAGAAACACTGAAATTTAACTATGTAAATTTTTACTGAACGATTGCCAACTCTTGACAGTGTTATTTAACTTTTCCCACTGCAGTTAGGAATTAATTTTCAAAGATCTTCTCCTATGCCTGGAGTTATACAAGTGCTCCAATTGCATTTAGCTAAATGTTGTTTTCCACCCAGCTATAGGCATCTTAGCTATTCAACAGTCTCTAAAGAAGATGTCTGAACAGATGTAACCCCACCACCATGTTCACTGCTGCTCCGATGGAGGAAATTATTGCAACATCCAATCTGAGTGGACACTGCTTCCCTGGTGGAAGAGTAACAGAAACGCTGGGTCATGTTGTATTGTATTGCTCATTTTATGCTGACGCTCAGCAGGAGTTACCTCCATTTTTAATCAAGCTCCCTGGTCATTTTAACTCTATTTACTTCCAGCTGTTACTATCAGAACAATCTGACTATATTTTGCTGAATATTGCTAATGATTACTCCACCGTCTGTATGATTTGTCTATGCTGCAATCTTTCTTTAAGTTCTTAGATAGATCTTATATAGATCCATCTATTTTACTGGTAGCTGTTTATCTATTGACTGTCTACATGCATTTTACTGATTTTTATTAATCTATTTATATTCAAGAATTTCTATTTTTATTTATTTATTTATGCTGATCAAGGACCATAATAAAACATTTGTTTATTCTGGCATCACTTCTACTGAGTTATGCATTTGTAAAAACTGTATTTTTATCTTATATGAACAATCATTAAAATATAGGTATGAAGCTTAAGTTGATACACTATTACAATACTACCAGTAATTTAAATGCTTTTGTATTCTATCTTTCAAGTACTATAGAGTATCATTTGTGTCTGTTTTCATTTATGTTCTTTTGTCATAAACACAGTCATTTTAGAATTCAGCAGCATCAATAATCATTCTACTTATTTCCTTTGTATAATTTTTATGAGCGATCCCCAAAATGTTATCTAGCTTTTTGGTTTCAGTTGACTATCACAAAGTCTAATTAATGAAGATCAGATTTTTTTTAGAAAGTTAAGTGGTAGATCCTTGATAAATAAAACAGATCATACCCCTCTGCTGTATGGTTAAAAAAAAAAGTTTCCATATAAACTGAAAACGAATACAAAAGGTATGGGATAATTCCAGTGTGATGGAATAATTCCAGAAGTTCTGATAGATATTCAGAATACTGCCAACTTATTCTGCTTCACAATTAATAATAGATCAAAATAACAGCAATCCTACACACACACACACACACACACACACACACACACAATCTCCCTCCATGCCAAAAATATAGATGCTGTCAGCTCCATATACTTTCTAGCCAGTATTATGGAAGTAGTTTACCATTGCCTTTGTCTAGGATGTTTTTTAAATCTTCTGGGCCAGTTAATAACCATAGAATTCACAAACGATCTCCCCATCCAAGCAGATTAATTATGCTTAGCTTGTAAACTTAGCCAAGGCTTTCTACATACTGCCACCTGCTGAAGCATCTAGATTATCAAGATATTCCAAGGAGCTATTTGGATTTTTTTACGCAGATTTTTTTTTAAACAGCATTATCTCAAAATTCATGTCATGGAGGGTTAGTTTTACCTTCCCAAATTTCTATGTGCATTTAGATCCAGGCTTGTTCCTTCAGTCTTGGCCAACATAATTGTGTGCTACCAAAGGCTGGACATCTATTTTGATACTTTTATATTCGGGTTAGTATGTTAGGCTTTGAATGTATATACACAAAGTGATACCAGGTTATGAAACTAGAATAAAGAATGTGGTTAGTTCTTCCAGACCCTTGGCATTTATTTTCCATCAGCACTAGGTTCTCTATTGACATTAAAAATGTTTTGTCTTTGTACTGATAGGTAAAACCTTTGACTAACAACTCAAGCAACATTTTTTCTATTTTTTTTAAAAAGGTGCGTCAGTAATTATTTTTCAAACAAGCTTACCTGATAAGATAGACATGTAAGATTAAATCAATCCCTATATAGTATGTACTTTCTGGTTTTAATTTTTTCCCCTGTTTGCTAGTGTTTAAAACAATCCTTTTAATGCAAATAAGTAGAAAATTATATAAGCCTTTAAAATGTAAGTTCCGCACTTTGTCTGAAATGGTATAGGGTTTTCTGCTTGAGCAGGGTTGGACTAGAAGACCTCCAAGATCCCTTCCAACTCTGTTATTCTATTATACTCTCTCCTCTCCCCAATTTGGATAAATTTTGTTTCCTTCAATATTAGTTCATCTGTTTCAGAATATTTAGAATAATTTGAAGGAAGGTAAGCAGATTAGGCATGGGATGTCAATCATGTGAGATAATAGTTGTTTGCACACATTTACAGCAGCTATATGAAAATTTACTACATTGTGGGTGATAAAACTTTTATTATAAGAGGAAATTAATATGAAATTCCTTAGAATAACTTGGTGCACGTAGCTAGATTTATACTAAGGATGTACAATAGCATTTCCAAGAAAGCGGCTACTAGTATACAATACTACACTACTGAAAGCAAAATTATGTTAACTTAGATTGTGGCTTTTATATTAGCTCTTTCTCTACTTCTAGAAAATAATGACTTTTATAAAAGGAAAAAATAAACTGATATATCAGTTTTGCTAACTGATACCTGGCAGAAACAGTTACGATTTGGTTGGTGTTTGTGCTAATACAGCTATTTTTCTTGTAATAGTCAGATTAAGTATCACTAATTAACTTTTGAGGTTTCAAAAATAAAAATTAAAATTATCTTCTACACTAGATGGTGCTATATTACTTTCAAGAAAATACATCTCAAGCTAAGAAGAAATTGTATAATGTTGATTTCATGTTTGAAAATTTACATTGGGATGTTAACCCATTATAAATGGTGACAAAGGCAATACAATAAATGAAAATAATGTACTATAAAAAGATAATTAATGTTGGCAGAAATTTATTTTGTAGAAAGTGAAATATACGCCATTTCCAGAATGACTACTCATCATAATTTCCAAACCAGAGCGTATAGCCTTTCTAAGCAAACAGTTATCATTGACAATTACCAGTATTTGTCCTTTCTAATTTATAGCTAAGGAAAAAAATCTTTTAATATCGGCCTAATAAAATGAAGGTTACTCTAAGGTTCCAATAGTATATTTTTAGAAACTAAATATATGCAAAATGTTCATATTTCAAGGTATCTGTCATTGCCAAGCCAGATTTTTATTTTGCCACCATTAATACATTTATTTACAATTAGAACAATCTAGCCTAAGTAGAACTGATTCTCATTAATACAAGGCAGTTATACAGCTAAAGTTATGCTAGTTGTGGGACTATGCTAGGACTCAGAAGAGGCAGAAGGATACCATATATAGAACCACAAAAAGGATATTGACAGAACATCACAAATCAGTCTGTGCAGCTCTTCTAGCTATCAAGATGTACAGAGGAAAATATGCCAAATAAGGATAGGGGCAGTAACCCCATTCATTTCAGTCACACTATGCTTGAAAATGCTTTAGTGCATTTATACCCTCTTCTTTCTAGGAACTAATGGCAAAAATAGGCATGATTGTCTACCCTGAACAGCAGCAATCTTAACAGACAGAAACCAGCCAAAATTAGGTAATGGGCATCAGTCTTTCATTGGGGTTTAAATTCTCCTATCTCCCCCATTTCTGCCTAACACACCAAACTCAGTATGATACTAGTACTGCATTTATCATATTTTCAAAAAAGAACAGCTGCCAAGATGCATACTGTCTCTCTCCCTTTCCCAATGAGCATTTGAAGCAGCAAATTTTCTATCTCTTTCATTATTGGGGATGGGGGTACATTAAATCCATCATTTCTTTTTTTCTTCTTTCTTCTTTGATATCTTTCCATCTATTACAGGATGAGGGTGTAGTAAACATTTTGCTCATGCAGAATTCGTGCCAGATGTTTCTGTGCATGGATTTTACTCCTTCAAAAGACAGTGCCACAAATGTCTCTTAGGTTGTTCCAGCTTTTAATATCTCTCCCCCATTAGTACTACTATGGTTTGCATGGTCTGGCTCCTTCTCTGTACAAACTGCAGCTTACTATCATTTGTCAGTGTGGCTCTTAGTTGATGAATTTATCATCCTGTTTCAGGAATATGGAAGGTACTTCTATTTCCATTATTTTCTACTTGTGTGTCTTGCATGAGCTGAGCTAAGCAAATCCTGGATATGTCAGCAATTCCATTAATCAATGATCTTCAGTCCTGGAACAATTCAAATAGTCTACTGATCAGTAAAGTACTTCCTTAACTGTTATGTTAAAATAAACAGACTTAGTTTAGCTGTACTGTTCCCATTCATAAATGAACTGCAGTTAGTCATGGTCACAAAAATGTATATTCAAAAAGTTAAATGCATTTATACCCTATCTAAAATTAAGCTCTGTTTCAATCAATTTTTCTATTCCCCCAAAAAGTTAAACTACAAGATTAGTTGATTAATTCATCAGTATTTCTGCTGCAACCCACTTTTTGTTAGTCTGTTAAAGAAGCAAAACTAACAAAGAATATGTATTTTGACATTCTCTAGAACCTGGATACAAATGTACCAAAAAGAAACTAAAATCACATTATCTAATAAATGAATGTGAATATTCAGTCATGAAAAGGGAATACCAAGAAAAAAAAAGGTAGCTCTCTTGAAACATCTGAAAGGAAATTTACACAAAAGAAGTTCCAGACTTAATCTCTATTATTCCAGTGGGCAAGACTCAAAGTAAAGGATTTAAGTTACAGAAGGGAAAATTCCACTTGAACATAATAATAAATACTTAACAATCAAAATAGTTCAACAATTGATGGTAGCCTCTCCTTTGCCGAGTGGATTCATAGATTGGACTATAATCTGTTTGCTTTAATCTGGGTTTCTGTTATGAGCGTTGAACTTAATGGCCTAAAATGTCTCTTTCAACTACAATGACTGTAATATCACCCAATCAGTGAAGGTATCCATATGAGAAACAGCATAATAAACCCACTAAGTTCAACTGGAAAAAAAAGAACTTTAGAGTATTGTTACATTGAGCTTATCTGCTGCTAAAAGCATATACAAAATTGAGATATTTTGGCTTCTGGTGATAAATGTGACCTTTTCTAGCACAGAGAAAAATATAACACAGTTAAAAGCCTATTGGCTTCTAAAAGCAAGCATTACATCTGAGTCTTATGTGTGATTTACTAAGAAATCAACACTATTTATCATTAACATGTGAGTAATCAGTTTTTTCTTACATTTCACTACAAATAGTAAAACTGATTTATGCATTTTTTAAAGCAAAGTTAAACACTGTTTTCCCTATTGATATCAGTTAAGAACTGTTCAAGCACTCCAGCTACAAATAATGCAGGGCAGCAGCACAGAGTGATTTGAAACCCCCTTTTTGGAATTAAGTGACTCTGATTTGAAAAAAGAGAAAACAAACCTCACACTATGGTAATCTATATTTGTGTTGCTTGGGTTCCTTGCCTGCCTGTCTGGCCCCACATCATCAATTATGAATAGCTCTGTACAGCTGTAGCAGTACCAAGTGTCATGGGTTTGTCAGGGATTTTTGAAAAAAAGAACAAAAAACACAGCTTTGCCATTTGATAGTGTCTTCTTTAGTTTTTTTTTTTTTAAATAATCTGGACATTAAAAAAAACTTGCAACAATGGATTATTTTGAAAAGGGTATGAGGTTCTAAAGATTTTAATAGCTCTTTTGTTAAGGAAGACATAAGAAAAACAAAGATGAACTTAAAATATTGTGACTCTGCAAAAAATACACGATTATCATCTTTTGCATTATGATATTTTAATTTTTTTAAAAAAAATATTTGGTTGAAGGGAATCAGATATAAACATAACCAGACTTTTCTGAGGAAAGAAAGGTAATATTTTCATATATTATATGTAATTTATGGAGACACATAAAACATCCAAGAAGAGGAAGATGAAACTCAATCTGAAATCAGGCGGTGCTAAAGTCAACATATAAATAAATATCCAAAAAAGCTACTTTTAAATAGTCTTTTAAATGAAATGTTTATTTTAAAAACTGCTTAATAAAATGCTAAGCAGTTAAACTACAAAAATATTCATCATCAAGATTCTGTCAATATCCAACACTTCAATAATTTCATCTTTTTCCCAATTTCCTACTCATTATTCTAAATATATTTCCACAGCTATCACAACTCTAATGTTACAAGAGATATAATCTCATGTTTTATACACAGAATGCACCAGCTGGTACCTTACAAATTTATATCCTTTATCTCTTGAGAATACATAGATTTGCGGAAACTACATTTCCACAGCACTCACTCACTTCAAATTTATTGAAATCTGGTATAAACTAAAACTTTAGTTGCTTTTTTTCTTTAAATAAACTTCAAGAGATGTTTCATACTACATTTGCATAGTATTACAGAACTACTTTGCATTGTTCTATTTTCCAGTGAGAATGAACATATAACTGAGAAATTTTTAAAAAGCCTGTGATTTCAGTATTTATAAATACACTTATAATTACTGAATGTAATTCAGTACTTTGGGCAATTATATTTGCCATCATTTTTCACTGATGGCATTGAGTAAATGTGTGAACAGCATCATAGATAAAACATATTTTAAAGATACTTTGTAGATGTTTCCATAATCAGTTCAGGAGAATGAAGACAATTAAATATATATATATTCATATTAGAAACTCTTAAAAAAAGAAACATTACCACTTTTAGTGGTTAATAGGAACCACAATTCAGGAATTCCAACCTGAGAAGTCACCAAAGGAACATAGCTTAGAAATCTTAATTCACTGGCAAACCTGGGAACAAAAAACCAGGAAGAAAAACTGATTTATTGTTTAACATTAACGGGAGCAGTGCCCAATAAAACAAAATAGTCATTCATGCATTCTCAACTCCCAGGAAAGGCTCTGTATGGAAGGAGACCACAATAGAAAGAAAAGCTTGCAGCACAAGTAGGTTTCTACATATGTAACTCTGCATACAAATTACCTTGGTCCATGAAGCTCTTCCCAATATGTTACTTACATATACTGTATGTTTGATTACAACTGACATCATTCTCAGACAGCATGAAGTATATCCATGATGGGAGTTGTAGCTAACATAATGGTACCAAATAAAATGATAGGAGAATAAAACGGGCTTATTTTAACTTAGAAATTGGGGGTCTAAAATTTAGTTCACATTTTCTTTCTTTTCAGGGCAAATTATTTTTACAATCTCATATTCATTTACCATCCCCCAATACAAGAAATTTAATATTTATGAGAAATTGAAGATTGTCCATAAACTATTCTAGATGACTATCTGTAAATCAATATACTTCCTTTTAATTTATTGCTGCAAAAATTGGCGCTGGTATATTTCATAATATTTCTCTGAGAAAGCAGAAGTTACATCACTTCTAATCATTATCTAAGACCTAAAATTCACTGCTGTGATAGCATTCACATTGTGTAAAACTTACATTTGGAGTCTTAGATTCTTTTCACACTATATTAAATTAAGCAGTATGCTAATAAGGACCTCTATTTATTTTTACTTTAAATATGTAAAGTTGTTGGCTGAATTGGAACCACCTGAATACAGAAAGATAATGTTTAAAATTTCACTGTAGACATTTTTGAGATTCATCTGTCTGTCAAAATGAAAGTCCTTTCCTTTCCTTTCCTTTCCTTTCCTTTCCTTTCCTTTCCTTTCCTTTCCTTTCCTTTCCTTTCCTTT